>JARFIW010001129.1:32500-92500 GCA_036346225.1 Platerodrilus igneus | reverse complement strand
TCTGGATTATTTCCATTTATATACAAAAATTATCTCTATATGCTAGTTTCCAGTATTTTTCCGATTTACTTGGAACGATTAGTCACTCTGGGTGATGTAATATTTCACCAATTGCACGGTTTTAATGAGATAATCAGTGTCAAGCTATGCTTTTATGATTATCGTAAAACGTCTGGTCTATCACTTTCTAATAAACGAAGTTACTTGCTACTATCTTTTTCTTCCGTATTGTAATACATTGAGCAGTTAAACTCGCGTTATCTTATGTTGGTTTTATTTTATGGCTTTATAGTAATCGCGGGTTTCTTTGTATCGGCATTTATTCGTTGATACTAAGAATTAATTGGTTTTTAAACATTTCTTAGTAAAGTTAACGCATTCATCTTATAACCGCGAAAGTTCTAGAAAAACTCTTAAAATGAATTTAAATGTTATGTACACACGGGATTATTATTTTATGCTCTGAAAGTACATGCGACTTCTTTTCAGTTTACATGGAAAATATACTTAGCTTTTTTTTTATGCTTTACAAATGCAAAAATTGGTATTGTTTTTATACACGAAAGGTTCGCTTTGTTTTAACGCATATGAAATGAATGGCTTTGTATTTATACAGGGTGGAGAAGTACAAACATTTGGAAATTTCAGGTCTTTTCCGTTTACTTTTTTTTGGATAGGTTTTATATATAGAATTTGGGTTTTAATGACCTCTCGTGACTTGTTCATCACATCAATATGTACGTAGCAGAATAATAAAATCATTCTTGGTTAGAAATAACAAAAACACAGGATACAACTAACTATCTATAGCACGAAGCTAACAGATATGGCTCTCCATAGTTTACTGATTGATAAATCGTGCTTCTTAGAACCAGCCAAATATGCTTATTAACATCTGGAAAACAGATAAAACAGATTTCGTCCAAGTGTTTGTAGTTTGTAGTTTTTTTTAAAGATTTATAATTATATTTTATTTTACTAGTTTCTGTATCAGTGAATCCCATGAATGAGGTTAGGCAATGTCCTTCAACGAACATAATTTCTAGGTTACACGCATTTTGATCCAAAGTAAAATTATTTTTGTATCTTATATTGTTCAGACTGAAAGGTTGTCAAATTTATTATTGCTATTTTTAAAGCTTAGAAGTGATATCATCATCGTACTTTTATTCTAAATTATTACAGTTTTATGATTCATTTGTTTTGATTAATAATGTATTACGTTAGCGCGCCGATGATCTCACCGTCGGAGAACAAAGACAGGTCACATGCAAATTGTGCTGATTCAAATAAATAAAAATACGCTTTTTCTTGTTTAGTCAAGCTATCTGCAAGTTAATTGAACATATTTACTAGATAGAGAAAACGACACAAACGTATTTCCAATTGCAGCCTTAATTCATTATCTGTCTGGGGTTTACCGAAGATGTCACCAATTAATTTCTGCAGGGGACATCCATTTTCTTATAAAACACTCTGGTCTTACCATCCAAACAGTCAGTATCTATATTTAGCAGGTTGGCTTTAAAAATAGGTTATCGAACAAACTGAAAGTAGTCAAACACATTCGGATAATACCCTTTGTTTTTAATTTTAGTGCCATATTGGTTCCTAGATCGATAACCTTATGTTGGACATAAGTGTGTTGAGAGTTTTATAGTCAACCTAGAGATAGAGGCATTTAGTGGTGTCCGCTTTAGCTACAATCAACAATCACTCATCAGGTATCTATATATGAAAACCATCTGAAACTGTACCTGCAAAAGTTTGTAAATAACTGAAGATTTTGAAGTCATTGCTTGGATTGATAAAACGTATCTACAGTACGTTTGTGTAAATAGGGTAAGCATTTATTTAAGTAATTTGTGACATATTTAATTTTTAATATTTGCTTAAGAATGTTTATCATGTAATTGTCAATAACACGTGTGTGTAATACTGTTTAAAACATCATCGTGTATAATAGTGTATTGACATGTTTATATTTGGTTTTTTGTCAATTAGTGTAAGGGCATAGTTACACTTTGGTTGTTATAAATTATTTCGCAATTACCTAGAAGTGTCATTGAAAATTTATGTCATTTTACCTCTGTTTTTAGAAACCCTTCTTTCAGATAGCAGTTTTAAATTGCTGCGAGATTAGGTGGCGTCCAAGGTACTTCCCGATTAAGACATATTTCATACCCGACAGCATCCCGTAATGCTCTTCAACACTTACACCACTCGTCCTGCTGAGTTAATCGGCAATCATTTCTGTTGGTACAGTTCAGGTTTTCGGTATTTTACCGAATCAGGATTTTTAACGGAATACTTCACCAGGCGGATGCGTGGCGTATTGGTATGTGTCTGAATAGTAAGCCCAAAGTCCCGGGTTCGAATCGCGACACGGTCCGCTTGAAAAATGTTAGGCGAGCATTTTTCACAAAAATACACCCTCGTTCGGATGAAAGGTAAAATGGAGGTCCCGTGTGTGAGTGTTGTCACGCACGTTAAAGATCCCTACCTTGCTTGGAACAGCAAGGGTTCGGTCAAATTCTAAATTTTCCAGGTTAAAAAAAAACTCGCTTCCTGGCCAATGCAATACCTTCGGGTGGAGCATTGGAAAAAAATCACATGTAAGGAATACTTCACCAAGCAGTTCCGTGGCATAGTTGGTATGCACGAGACTACTATGCCAAGGTCACGGTTTCGAATCCCGACACGGTCCGCTTGAGAAATGTTAGGTAAGTATTTTTTACAATAATACGTCCGCGTTTGGATGAGAGGTAAAATGGAGGCACCGTGTGTGAATGTTGTCACACACGTTGAAGATCCCTACCTTGCTTGGAACAGCAAGGGTTCGGCAAAATTCAATAATTTCTTGATAAAAAGATTTCGCTTTCTGGCCAATGTAGCATCTTCCGGCGGAGCATTGGAAAATCAAATGTAGGGTGTACATCACCGAGTTTTTTTGTGGATTACAGGCTAGATTTTCTGGAACTAAAATTGTTCCTAACAAGTTGTCATACACTGTGTACTTTATTAGAAAGCGACTAACTGACAGCCGTAAAAACAATTGTAGAAGAATTGTTAACGGTTTTATGAAATTAAAAAGCATGCATGCTATATTTTCCCCAATAAACCTCTTTAACAAAGTAAGCAAAGAAGTATCATATTCAAAACCCATAGTAATACAGGTTTAACCGAGCGAAGCATTATTAGTTCTGACTTTCGTTCTGAAAGCTGTCTTTATTCATTAAATAGGCGTGAGGTAAAAGCTCTATTCTATTGAAATAATAAAGCTCTTAGCGTTATCTAATATTTAATTAATCAAAGTTACAATGACAGGATCGTTTAGGTTAATACTTGGTTTTGCGTTTTACCGCTCAATAAATTGACGGTGATCTACAAGCAAATTTAAATTGCATATAAGACATATTCTTCGAACTCCAGCGTAGCTCGCAAATAATGAACTTAAAGATTTCATATGCATATTTTATACTTGAATTTGCATAAGTGAGTTTTCTTATACATGACGTAAAACGTTTTTAAACATTGTTGTAGATACTCTAATGCATTAGAACCAAAACCTCTTGTCACATTTTGTCTGCAGTTTGTTATTGGACGTGTGTGACTAATTTAGGAACGTATGTAAAATAACGTTCAAATAATACCTCAAGAACAGAACGGTAGTGATATCTACTTATTTTATGAATTTCTTTTTCGACATACAATATTTTAAGGGCGGAATGGGTTTTGCGGTTTTCAGCTTAGTAATATGGTCTCCTGCAAATATTCATATTAATGCAAGCATTACCACTAATAACTACACTAATAATTTTTATGCAATTTGTAATTTTCCATTAGTGTAAAACTGAGAAATGCTCAACAATTACTGCAACAGACAAATATTGATTGTAATTCATTTATATCAAATTAGGGGAATGTTATGACGTTGGCGTTGTACTATTGAATCTTTAGAAATTGTTCGTTGAACTCCGCTTTGACGCGGAATATCGAGATTCCAATATACCATCATCATTACCAGGCTGTGTAAACTAGATACGCTCCCGCCAATTATTGTTTTGTTACTACCAGAACTCTATCGTTCGCGTTAATCGTAACCGAATCGTAACCGAAAATTGATGATCGGATTTTTTTCACTGTGAGTTGCATTGTTACCCTTTATCTCGTTTTTGTGTTATGTATTTTATAAGATATATAAAATATAATAATATCACTAATAGCCATTCTGAATAGACCTGAACCTTGAGACGTTCTAAAATACTAGAACAAGTAGAATGGCTTGCACGTTTCAATGAGCTAAAGAGTCGAACTATAGGTTTAACCAAATTAGTGGGGTTTTTAGTGAGGAACCAGACTAAGAGAGGTCCCAGAAAGAGGACAGCACCTTTTCCGGTATCTAGAGTGCCAGAGACCATAGGGGTCGGCATGGCATTCTAAGACAACTGCGATGTGGAAAGCAACAAGAAACCACCACATTATTTCCCAAGTACACTGCGTACAGAAATTGTTATTAAAAATGATGGCGTCTTCTAGGGTAAAAAGTTCCGGAGGCAAAATAGTCCTTCATTCGGATCTCCGGTTGTTCTAAGTTAATTATATGTGGCATCATACACGTAGTGGTAATGTATGCCGTAACCTGTTCACAAAAAGAACAATAATGAATGTGTATGATACAACATAAAAAAATTGTTAAATTCTGGAATAAAACTGTAATAAAAGGAAGGTATTGCTTACTTATGTACTTATAGTAAAAATAAAACCAAGTATCTACCTATGAAGGTATTCTTTGAAAATTTTTAGCATTTTACATTATACATAATGTAAACATTACATTCTATTTAACATTTAACACTCCAAACAAAGATAAACTCATATTTCATTATTCAAGTTGAATTTTGCGGGGCCTATATATATATATATATATATATATATATATATATATATATACAGAGTGAGTTTTTAGTGTGGCAATGGTCGATAACTCCGTTATTATAAAAGCTACGTAAACCAAATTTGGAGGCATATTAGGCATGCTTAAAGTGCACATTTTAAAAATATTTGGAAGCATACAAGGTGTTTCATAATTCCAGGGCATATTAAACTTATATTTTTTTAAATAGAACACCCTATATATTATTACATTTTTGAAAAGCCCATAAAAAGAGCTTTAATTTGATATCAAATTGTATTTGTCTATTCCTTTTAGTTTTTGAGATATTCAACTGTTTTTAGAAAAAACGACCCCGATTAGATTCATTGACACTGCACTAATACACAACTTATGTTAATTTTCAAGATGCAGAAAATTTTACCATATACCATAGTATATTTGTAAATATCACTTTTTTGAAATTTCTTCACAGTATACAGGGTGTGTCAGGTTTCGCAAAATGCAATTTTTAAATTTTTTTTTAAATGGCACCCTACCAATTTTATTGCTACAATGGATAGTTCATTAAGTTCCTTTCATTTTTGTTAAGCATTCCCTATACCTAAATCCATTACTTTCTGAGATATTTTTGATTCTCTTCAAATTTTATGAATGTTTTTAAATTTCAATAACTAAAAATAACTTACTATTGGAGAATATTATAAAACAATACACCCCCACGAAGTCAAAACACTCAAACACAAAAATATCAGCACAAATGTTCAAGCAAAAAGCAAAAAAATAATTTTCTTTACTTAGAGTAAGCTACGTCCATCGTTTCTTCTGAAGATGTGTACCAAAAAACCCTCGTTGTGGTGTCCATATACTTCGTGATTATGCTTGGATTCAAGTGATCCCCATTCACTATCCAAATCTCTGCAACCATCTTTAAAATTTCTACCCGGATAATTGTTTTGACCAAACTTAACCTTCCATGCCACTACACTTCACGCATACTAGTTAAGCTTTTCGATTCGCTTACCCAAGTACCATCCTATCATTAAATAGTATCGTGTAATAACAGCACCTTTTGTAACGCTAGCACCCACTTGTGCAAATCACTTTTAATACATTCCGGTACGTTACTACCAGTTTAACACACTTTAAAATAGGATGTGATATGCTACTTCAACGAACAAACAACAATTAGTACAACGTAAGAGCACGTAATAGCAATTACGTTAGAGATCTAAACGCTATAAGCTCTAAGAGCAAGAGAGCTTTAATAATTGTCCCCGTGTATTTATACGCTTTCGTAGACCCCTCACGGAACCTCTTTTATCAAAAAGCTTATTTTTAAAACCAATTCTCCAAATTTTGATCGTAACGTCTGAAAAATACCGAGTTTATTGTGCTGTTATTATGAAATTCGTTCAATAACATCTACGGACGCAAGCTTCTCAAAACTGCTAGCCTTAGATCAATCCCAAGTAGCACACTCAAGTAAATTCTACGTAAACTTTACCTAAATTTAAGTCGCCGACCAACTTCCGATACCTGCGATTACGTAAAGTTAACTTAATTATTACGTTGTCTTTACTAAATGGAGAAAAATTTTACGTAAAATTCGAGTCAAATTTACTTAACATTATGTAAGTTTAACCAACAAGTAAAATTACTTATAGGTAAGTTTACCAAATAATAGGTAAAATTAACCTCATGTTTACGTAAATGTAGGTCAATAATACTTATATTCTGACCCGCTTTGAAACGAAACATAAGTTGGTTGCACTGCTAGGTAAATTTTTAGTTATCTTCACTTTCTATTTTATATAAACCTTGTTGATGGTGTCTGCTTAAAAATGCCCTGTTAGTCATGAAAGCTCTGTTTATTTATAAATGGAGTTAAAATTACATATTAGTGTTGTATGAATATTCAGAACTTAGAACTGCTAATTGCCGCAAATCCAACACATTAAATCGAAACGAAAGCAATTCTACTGATAAATGTAATGATGTTACTTCGAAAAAGTACAATGCCCTTAAAAAAATTTAATGTTTTAAATTTTTTATAATAATTTTTAAGCGGTTAGTAGGAATTAATCTGTCATAAAAACATTTTAATGTGGTTTTATTTTGCATTTACCAAAAACTGTATTCTTATTAATGCAAGTGCATTCAAAACTGAACGATATAATTGATTGCACTCTGTTTTTAAAAATGTAGGTTTTTATATAACAATGGCGACGTAGTTTTTGCCGTAATTAATGGAGACTTTGAAACGTTTTACCTGTGGGTAAAATTTACCTTGTACTTTGACCAAATAGGAAATCTAACCTGCAGTCTAGTATAATTTTACCAATATTATTTACTCATTAGTAAATTTACCATCTGTCTACTTGGCACCTTCTAGGAGGAATAACCTAAAACAGGTCACTTTCGCTGCAACAAGTAAATTTGTCTTCCGTTATTTAATTTGACCAATTGGGGAATATTACTAATAGGTTGATATTAACTCTGGTCTGGTATATCAAATTTGAAGCCTTATTTCAAATATAAACAATTTATATTAAATTAGTGGAAATTAACAATAAGTAGCATACACTATTTCATTGTATCTATAATTTAACAACACAACCGTGGCTTGTAGTAGAACCGCACTCCAAACTTTAAGGTTATGTGCGTTACGTTTCTAATGAGTTCGCGGCATAATGTGGAACGTCATTGCTTTTTTAAAAAAGCGTGGGCAAAAAACTACGTTAGAGTTTTCTGCTGTTCCTGAAGGATGGATGGCCGACAATAACTCGTCCGTGTTGTGGCCAAATAAGCAACAGGATTCCTGCCGTAAAGATGCTACATCAGTACCAGAACCTGAATGGAAAAAACACAAATGCATATTAAAAAAATCCAACATTAATACTTTTGAAGAGGCTCTCCTTTGGGAACGCGAGTACATTGAAGCTCCAGATACGGATGCAGAAGAAGGGTATAACAACCTAACACATTCTATATACTTCGTTTACTGTTTATTTTTCTTGCGGATAGATTAAGTATTCCAAGGATTGTGCAACAAGTTGATGCAGTAAATTCCAAAAGTGGATTCTATGATAATTTGTTTACTGGTACTAGTGCATTAGTGCAGCCAATGATGTTAACCAATACTTACAAAAAAGTCGTTGAATCTGCCGAAAGTGTGATTGAAATTTCCAAAAATAGTGTCCCCGAAGACGAATCAATAATTGAAAATGCTTCTTTTCTTGATTTAAATTTTGTGCAGGAAGTGAATAAAGGTAGGCTTAGTTTAGTTTTAAGTAATTTACTTGAATAATCATTTGGCATTCTAGTGAGAACTGATTTTCAAGAGTATGGAGTGCGCTTTAATAACGTCGAAAGACTTATTGATACTCAAGAACAACGTATAGCAAAGCGTAAGTATTTTGTTTCTTATTATAATTTGTTGAAATATTTATATGTTTCAGTGGAGGAAGTTACTAATCTTACCTATGGTGAATGTGTTGGCATCAGAGCTAACCTAGAAAATATTGAGGAACTATTACGTTCAAATATTCACACGAACAATAGATCGGTGGATGAACTTAACATTTCACAAGCAACCACTGATTTTGAAACCTTGTTTATGTTTCCTCTTGGCACAGTCGATGATGTGAAACAGCTAGACATGGAGTTAATGCATAATGAATATAGAAAATATTTTATTGCAAGTTTTCAAAAGCAATTTGGTTGTGATGGAAAAAATGATAGAAACAAAGTCGGTCGTAAACTTGTGCAAGTCATATTTATGCCAAGTGTGTTAACTTTATTTTCGTGGACCGGTATGAATTTAAGAAGCATCAATAAATATTTTATACTTTCTTTATAATAGGTAACACTAGGACAGGAGAGAGAAAGACCGCATTTAACATCTTCACACATTTTCTGGCTACATTCACTGATATAATGATACAGGCTGACAATAGATGGTCTGCTGACGAAAGCAATTGTTTCTTTAAAAATAAAATATAGAAACATTCAATAAAACGTAAAGAAGCATATGAAACAAAATTAAAGAAGTTAGGTACTGGTTTACAAAAAATTGTTACAATAGAATTTGTGTCTGTTGATAGTATCATCGAGAACATTAATGCATATGATGTTGTTCAAGGAGAGTGTGACATTAGTGATAGTGCTGATAACGAAAGCTCACCATAACGATGAAATTAATTAGTATTTTCTTTTGTAGAATTATGTACGTACGTAGCATTGTTTTAAAACTAATCTCATTTTATTCCATGCACTTCATCTAATTTTAAGTGATTGATTTTGGTCGTGATATTTTCTGCAAACAAACCCTATTACATACTTTATTCTATTAAGATTAACAGGCATCTATGGACATTCTACAACCGTTTCCAAATGTGGATTCAATTCAATGATGCTTTAGCAGAAAGAATTAAATTCAAATTATTAAACTTATGATTTAAAATAGCAATGACAGATTTTTGGAGGCAGGTAGGTGCTGCTAATAACTTGACGTACTGATTCATGTCGTGAATTTCAATATCAGTTGTACAATAACACTTATGAGCAAAGGTGAGTGAATTGATGCTACAGAAAAGTATTTTTTATAAAAAATAATAAAACGTCTTCAGATGCTTGTTTAAGACTGTACAGTAATTAGGTTTTATAAAAACAAAAATTAGGAAATAGTCCAAATTGTAGTTGCATGTTCAAGAATACTTCGATAAATCGTAGAGCCTATTTAATTTTACTGCTTACCGTTGTTAATGAGGGGGAATGTGTTTGCTTTTTTTAAATTGGCCAAAATATTATTTTCTTACAGAGATTAATTTTGTCACCGCTCTGAAATTCAAATTTTAAAGTGGATTTTTTCAGAATTATTTGACTACATAGTATTTTTGGAAATATACTTACAAAGTGAGTCGCTTACTGTGTGATTTATTACTCATTTTTCAAGCACAAAATGGGCAAGGTATTTCAAGTAGATTATTGAAAAAGTGCAAAAATTCAAAAAGATCAAAATTGTTATTTTACTTTTAGTCACCTAAATTATATTCACTACATTTTGTAGCTTTTAAATAAACAAATTGAGTAGCACATAGCTTGTATTTAAGTAAATGCAAAATTGTGATTTGTGTTTCAATTTTCAGAAGATAAAGAAACATAACTTTTCAAAGACTATATCTCAGTCAGTTATAAACAAATTTGAACATAGTCGATACTATGAAAGATACTTTCATTGGTTTCAAAAGAATCGGACATGCTTATAAAGTCAAGTACAAGTTCAAAGCGATTGTTCCTTGTTTATGTTAGGTTGGGACAATGTTAACAAAGAATTCTAAACCATATCGTTACACATCGAGTTACCATAGAAAGGTTAATAAAATACTGAAGAGTTCTTTGAGTGGTAGTGATTATATAAAGTAAATGATAGTGTTGTTAAAAAAATACCGTCAATTCATTCAAGAAGCTGTATAGAAAATATCAGTCAGTTTGAGGAATCATCGCTATCGGAAGATGATATTAAATTAGATAACATGTGGAAGCTGCAGAAGCAAATCATAATACGACCTATAGCATCAAACTGAACTTTCTCCAAGATTTGCAGCACTGGGCATTGCGAAATAGAGTATCTCATTCGGCATTAGATAAACTATTATAGCTTTTACGAGATCATGAATTTCAGTACCTTCCAAAAGATAGTAGAACGCTATCGGGTAGGTACTCCCAGAACAACTGAGATTATTGAAATGAATGCTGGACATTATTGGTATAATGGGTTAAAATCTAATTTAGCTGTAGTTCTTTCAAAAGATATTTAAAATCAAAATATTTTCACACTTTCCTTAATTTTTAATATTGATCTCCATTCAAAAGTTCAGCATCAGAATTTTGGCCAAATTTATTTTTTATGGACCCATATCTCACTTTAAAACACAATGTTACCAGAATTGATTGTGCACAGGTTAATAGTTATTTATGTATTTAGAGCAAAAAGTGATGCATTATTGCACGAAAACGACGTTTAACACGCGACGCGCAGCGGAGCGCGTTAAATCGCTTGAGCGCAATAATGCCACTTTGTGCTCAAAATATATACAAAATTTTATCTACAATCGCTTAGAAATTGAAATTTTTGAAATTCATTGACTTTGTTAATGCAATGAACAGTGACAGTTCATTTTAAAAGTTAAACATTTGACATTTACCACGTTAGTAAGTAGGCTTATATCTACAGGTTGCTATTGACGACGCGCGTTTTGTAGTTTTTATCGCTCACCGAGCGATAAAGTCAAAATCCTCAATAAACGTCTACTTTTCGTTGACAAATCCAAGCGAAAAGGTCTTTTTTATGTAGCGATTGTAGATAAAGATAATTTTATTATCTTCAAAAGCATCCGGCACTTTTTAATAAAATTCATAGTTACCAAATTACTTGCCAAAATATTTTTTCAATTTACGTTCACTCCAGGTCGGCTGAATGGTTTATTAAAGGAAAATATTTTTGAATATGCAATAAAAATGTTCATCCATTCCTTAATTTTTGTTTTTATACTATAAATTGTGTTTTGAATTTTACTACACCAGGTACAATTGTTTACTGTAAAATAAAAACCAATCTGAATGGGCTCCGTCAACTTGGCCCCCCTCCAAACGATTTATTGAAATGTAGCATGTGCACCAGAAAGTACTAGTCTTGCACCACCTTGCACCGCCAAAATAATAGCTTGCACCATGCTGGAAAAACAATTGCGGTAATTTGTTTATGAGGGGGGCTAGAATGACGCTAGCCCCCCTCCATTCGAATTTCAAAAAGACGATATGTGCACCAGTTAGGGAAAAGCTTGCACCACCTTGCACCACTAAATTTAGAGCTTGCACCACTTCAGAAGATTAGATACAGGACCTTTTCTCGAGGGGGGCTAAAATGACGCTAGCCCCCTCCAGTCGATTTTCAAAAAAATGATATGTGCACCAGTTAGAGGATAGCTTGCACCACCTTGCACCACTAAATTTAGAGCTTGCACCACCTTCAATAAGTCGTTACATTATTATTTAATATTATTTTACATAAAACACTGCCATACTCCAAAGTTTCTGAATTGCACTACCAAAAGAATTCTAAGCAGATCCAATGCCGAAATGTTTTCTTGCGCTTCTTTTATTTAAAATAGTGCAACTATATTTCATTTAATTATAGGAGTATTATCTAATAACAAGGTGATTAATAATACTGACTTTAGGACAGGATCAGGACGTTCCTACAAGAGGCTTACTAATGCACTTGCAAGGTATTACAGAACACGTAATAAACCGCATGGTTTAGGGGTGTCAAATTTAAGTCAAGTTACAACCAAATATAGTAGAATTCAGTTTTAAGCAACATACAGAACCAAGGTCGTAGACAGATACTTCCGGAGAGGTCATGCACAAATTTTTAAATTTAATTACATTTCTATGGGTGTATCTATCTACAATACACTAACTCCTCCGCTTAACTTTCTATGAGTTTCACAAATTTCTCTTTCTAACTTATGACTGACGACCATTCAATTTTTTTTGTAAAATGTCACTTCCACCGTTTTTTAACTACTTCATAACTGACATTTGTTAAACTTTGAATTTCGAATCGTCCTGGATATTAATTTTTTTTATTAACCTTTGAATTTCAGCACACGCGGTACATTTATTTAATCTTTTATTTTTAAAATTGCGAAAAAAAGTTTTATCGTATGTTGCGGGATTTGAACCCGGTATCGTCGGACTGATAGCTTATCTAGGTATGTATAACTCAGACATCTTGGATACTAAAGATTTATTTTTACATTTTTGAATTATTTGAATCATTTCCAGCAGCCCATACATTTAAAGGATTTTTTATAAAGTTTTGAATAAAGCTAATATTTGATCTTTTCGAAAAAATCACTTTTCCCACTTTTTTCAAATACCTACGAAATGTATAAAAAAATTTGAATTCCAAATAACGATTATTACTCAACAACAACATCTACAAAACGTTTCCTATTTAACCGATTTTCAATCTCTTCAGATAACAAAACTATCCATCCAGTGCTATCCAGAATTAGACACCCTGTAGCATCGATTTGATAATGCTATTTTTAGTTTATCAAGATTCCCTGTTGAAATTGAAAATCTTTTCAAATTTTCTAGAATGTTTATTAAACTGCATTTGATTACTGTTTTATAGTAATCTTGGAATAGTCAATATTATATATGGAAATCGGAAAAAGTTTGTACTAGTTGAGATTGAATTTATTGCTGAGCATTACTTAGAGAATCGTAGGTAGGTATCCTTATTATAGTTAGATTGATAATTAATTTCATTGCTGTTGCTTAGTTTATTTTTCACCTAAAGATTTTTACGTATTATTTTTTTTCTGTATGAGCTATATACTTCTATAAAATTTGAAATGCTCAAATTAAGTAACTAATCAATAGTAATTAATTAAATAATTTTATTTCAAGAATTCAAACACATAAAAATGTTAAACTCAAAATTAAACTAATTTTTTTAATATTTAAATATAAAAGACTAACTCTTATTTGAACAAGTTTTCTTAATTCTAAAAATGTATATCACCTAATAGATAAAATTGATAATGGACAGTACAATTGAAAATATATCTCTTAATACCTACATTTTTGAAGAAAGAAATTTTTGAAATTAAAATAAATTTTCTGATTATAAAAAGATTAATTCTTATTGCTAATAGCTTTCACAATTCTAAAAATTTTAGCAAAAAATAAATGAAATTGAAAGAAACAAGATTGATAGTGAATTAAAATACATATCTGAATATACTTAGGACAATTGAACATTAATTTAAACAATAAAAGGCTTCAGACTATTAGTTTCAAAAAATTCAGTACTCAAAACTTGAACGTATTTTTTCGGTAAATTTTGAACAAGCGAACATTTGCATTTGTAATTGATCGCTTATTGCATTAAATAAATATGTAATTCGACGGGTGAAAAATTCAAATGTCTTATTATCCAACAATAGCGGAATTTCTAAGAACGGGCTGCATATAATGTCGATAGAGAAATTGGCCGTCAGTGACTAAACGCCTCTAGAAAAATAGTAATATTTTGTATGCCAGAAGCATAGTAGACAAAAATGAATTCCTTGGCAATTTATAGAGAGAATAACCAATGACCGGTTTGGAATTCAAAATTTTTTTATACATTTCGTAGGTATTTGAGAAAAGTGGGAAAAGTGATTTTTTCGAAAAGATCAAATATTAGCTTTATTCAAAACTTTATAAAAAATCCTTTAAATGTATGGGCTGCTGGAAATGATTCAAATAATTCAAAAATGTAAAAATAAATCTTTAGTATCCAAGATGTCTGAGTTATACATACCTAGATAAGCTATCAGTCCGACGATACCGGGTTCAAATCCCGCAACATACGATAAAACTTTTTTTCGCAATTTTAAAAATAAAAGATTAAATAAATGTACCGCATGTGCTGAAATTCAAAGGTTAATAAAAAAAATTAATATCCAGGACGATTCGAAATTCAAAGTTTAACAAATGTCAGTTATGACGTAGTTAAAAAACGGTGGAAGTGACATTTTACAAAAAAAATTGAATGGCCGTCAGTCATAAGTTAGAAAGAGAAATTTGTGAAACTCATAGAAAGTTAAGCGGAGGAGTTAGTGTATTGTAGATAGATACACCCATAGAAATGTAATTAAATTTAAAAATTTGTGCATGACCTCTCCGGAAGTATCTGTCTACGACCTTGGTTCTGTATGTTGCTTAAAACTGAATTCTACTATATTTGGTTGTAACTTGACTTAAATTTGACACCCTAAACCATGCGGTTTATTACGTGTTCTGTAATACCTTGCAAGTGCATTAGTAAGCCTCTTGTAGGAACGTCCTGATCCTGTCCTAAAGTCAGTATTATTAATCACCTTGTTATTAGATAATACTCCTATAATTAAATGAAATATAGTTGCACTATTTTAAATAAAAGAAGCGCAAGAAAAACATTTCGGCATTGGATCTGCTTAGAATTCTTTTGGTAGTGCAATTCAGAAACTTTGGAGTATGGCAGTGTTTTATGTAAAATAATATTAAATAATAATGTAACGACTTATTGAAGGTGGTGCAAGCTCTAAATTTAGTGGTGCAAGGTGGTGCAAGCTATCCTCTAACTGGTGCACATATCATTTTTTTGAAAATCGAATGGAGGGGGCTAGCGTCATTTTAGCCCCCCTCGAGAAAAGGTCCTGTATCTAATCTTCTGAAGTGGTGCAAGCTCTAAATTTAGTGGTGCAAGGTGGTGCAAGCTTTTCCCTAACTGGTGCACATATCGTTTTTTTGAAATTCGAATGGAGGGGGGCTAGCGTCATTCTAGCCCCCCTCATAAACAAATTACCGCAATTGTTTTTCCAGCATGGTGCAAGCTATTATTTTGGCGGTGCAAGGTGGTGCAAGACTAGTACTTTCTGGTGCACATGCTACATTTCAATAAATCGTTTGGAGGGGGGCCAAGTTGACGGAGCCCATTCAGATTGGTTTTTATTTTACAGTAAACAATTGTACCTGGTGTAGTAAAATTCAAAACACAATTTATAGTATAAAAACAAAAATTAAGGAATGGATGAACATTTTTATTGCATATTCAAAAATATTTTCCTTTAATAAACCATTCAGCCGACCTGGAGTGAACGTAAATTGAAAAAATATTTTGGCAAGTAATTTGGTAACTATGAATTTTATTAAAAAGTGCCGGATGCTTTTGAAGATAATAAAATTATCTTTATCTACAATCGCTACATAAAAAAGACCTTTTCGCTTGGATTTGTCAACGAAAAGTAGACGTTTATTGAGGATTTTGACTTTATCGCTCGGTGAGCGATAAAAACTACAAAACGCGCGTCGTCAATAGCAACCTGTAGATATAAGCCTACTTACTAACGTGGTAAATGTCAAATGTTTAACTTTTAAAATGAACTGTCACTGTTCATTGCATTAACAAAGTCAATGAATTTCAAAAATTTCAATTTCTAAGCGATTGTAGATAAAATTTTGTATATATTTTGAGCACAAAGTGGCATTATTGCGCTCAAGCGATTTAACGCGCTCCGCTGCGCGTCGCGTGTTAAACGTCGTTTTCGTGCAATAATGCATCACTTTTTGCTCTAAATACATAAATAACTATTAACCTGTGCACAATCAATTCTGGTAACATTGTGTTTTAAAGTGAGATATGGGTCCATAAAAAATAAATTTGGCCAAAATTCTGATGCTGAACTTTTGAATGGAGATCAATATTAAAAATTAAGGAAAGTGTGAAAATATTTTGATTTTAAATATCTTTTGAAAGAACTACAGCTAAATTAGATTTTAACCCATTATACCAATAATGTCCAGCATTCATTTCAATAATCTCAGTTGTTCTGGGAGTACCTACCCGATAGCGTTCTACTATCTTTGGAAGGTACTGAAATTCATGATCTCGTAAAAGCTATAATAGTTTATCTAATGCCGAATGAGATACTCTATTTCGCAATGCCCAGTGCTGCAAATCTTGGAGAAAGTTCAGTTTGATGCTATAGGTCGTATTATGATTTGCTTCTGCAGCTTCCCACATGTTATCTAATTTAATATCATCTTCCGATAGCGATGATTCCTCAAACTGACTGATATTTTCTATACAGCTTCTTGAATGAATTGACGGTATTTTTTTAACAACACTATCATTTACTTTATATAATCACTACCACTCAAAGAACTCTTCAGTATTTTATTAACCTTTCTATGGTAACTCGATGTGTAACGATATGGTTTAGAATTCTTTGTTAACATTGTCCCAACCTAACATAAACAAGGAACAATCGCTTTGAACTTGTACTTGACTTTATAAGCATGTCCGATTCTTTTGAAACCAATGAAAGTATCTTTCATAGTATCGACTATGTTCAAATTTGTTTATAACTGACTGAGATATAGTCTTTGAAAAGTTATGTTTCTTTATCTTCTGAAAATTGAAACACAAATCACAATTTTGCATTTACTTAAATACAAGCTATGTGCTACTCAATTTGTTTATTTAAAAGCTACAAAATGTAGTGAATATAATTTAGGTGACTAAAAGTAAAATAACAATTTTGATCTTTTGAATTTTGCACTTTTCAATAATCTACTTGAAATACCTTGCCCATTTTGTGCTTGAAAAATGAGTAATAAATCACACAGTAAGCGACTCACTTTGTAAGTATATTTCCAAAAATACTATGTAGTCAAATAATTCTGAAAAAATCCACTTTAAAATTTGAATTTCAGAGCGGTGACAAAATTAATCTCTGTAAGAAAATAATATTTTGGCCAATTTAAAAAAAGCAAACACATTCCCCCTCATTAACAACGGTAAGCAGTAAAATTAAATAGGCTCTACGATTTATCGAAGTATTCTTGAACATGCAACTACAATTTGGACTATTTCCTAATTTTTGTTTTTATAAAACCTAATTACTGTACAGTCTTAAACAAGCATCTGAAGACGTTTTATTATTTTTTATAAAAAATACTTTTCTGTAGCATCAATTCACTCACCTTTGCTCATAAGTGTTATTGTACAACTATTAGTTTCAAAAAATTCAGTACTCAAAACTTGAACGTATTTTTTCGGTAAATTTTGAACAAGCGAACATTTGCATTTGTAATTGATCGCTTATTGCATTAAATAAATATGTAATTCGACGGGTGAAAAATTCAAATGTCTTATTATCCAACAATAGCGGAATTTCTAAGAACGGGCTGCATATAATGTCGATAGAGAAATTGGCCGTCAGTGACTAAACGCCTCTAGAAAAATAGTAATATTTTGTATGCCAGAAGCATAGTAGACAAAAATGAATTCCTTGGCAATTTATAGAGAGAATAACCAATGACCGGTTTGGAATTCAAAATTTTTTATACATTTCGTAGGTATTTGAGAAAAGTGGGAAAAGTGATTTTTTCGAAAAGATCAAATATTAGCTTTATTCAAAACTTTATAAAAAATCCTTTAAATGTATGGGCTGCTGGAAATGATTCAAATAATTCAAAAATGTAAAAATAAATCTTTAGTATCCAAGATGTCTGAGTTATACATACCTAGATAAGCTATCAGTCCGACGATACCGGGTTCAAATCCCGCAACATACGATAAAACTTTTTTTCGCAATTTTAAAAATAAAAGATTAAATAAATGTACCGCATGTGCTGAAATTCAAAGGTTAATAAAAAAAATTAATATCCAGGACGATTCGAAATTCAAAGTTTAACAAATGTCAGTTATGACGTAGTTAAAAAACGGTGGAAGTGACATTTTACAAAAAAATTGAATGGCCGTCAGTCATAAGTTAGAAAGAAAAATTTGTGAAACTCATAGAAAGTTAAGCGGAGGAGTTAGTGTATTGTAGATAGATACACCCATAGAAATGTAATTAAATTTAAAAATTTGTGCATGACCTCTCCGGAAGTATCTGTCTACGACCTTGGTTCTGTATGTTGCTTAAAACTGAATTCTACTATATTTGGTTGTAACTTGACTTAAATTTGACACCCCTAAACCATGCGGTTTATTACGTGTTCTGTAATACCTTGCAAGTGCATTAGTAAGCCTCTTGTAGGAACGTCCTGATCCTGTCTTAAAGTCAGTATTATTAATCACCTTGTTATTAGATAATACTCCTATAATTAAATGAAATATAGTTGCACTATTTTAAATAAAAGAAGCGCAAGAAAAACATTTCGGCATTGGATCTGCTTAGAATTCTTTTGGTAGTGCAATTCAGAAACTTTGGAGTATGGCAGTGTTTTATGTAAAATAATATTAAATAATAATGTAACGACTTATTGAAGGTGGTGCAAGCTCTAAATTTAGTGGTGCAAGGTGGTGCAAGCTATCCTCTAACTGGTGCACATATCATTTTTTTGAAAATCGACTGGAGGGGGGCTAGCGTCATTTTAGCCCCCCTCGAGAAAAGGTCCTGTATCTAATCTTCTGAAGTGGTGCAAGCTCTAAATTTAGTGGTGCAAGGTGGTGCAAGCTTTTCCCTAACTGGTGCACATATCATTTTTTGGAAATTTGAATGGAGGGGGGCTAGCGTCATTCTAGCCCCCCTCATAAACAAATTACCGCAATTGTTTTTCCAGCATGGTGCAAGCTATTATTTTGGTGGTGCAAGGTGGTGCAAGACTAGTACTTTCTGGTGCACATGCTACATTTCAATAAATCGTTTGGAGGGGGGCCAAGTTGACGGAGCCATCTGAATGCACTGTTATGAATTATCTTTATAAGCACAACGAAATCGATCCTGTGTTTTCGCTTATGATATTATAAGAATCTGTGACAAATGATAATCATGTATATAGGACCTGTAATACTGACTATTGCTATATAATACATTTCATGTTGCTAAACTAGATGTCCAAATGCATACTCTATGCGTAATGTGATATCGTCAGTAACTAGTTCCGTCTCGTCTGTTGATGAATAAAAATTGTCAAAAATGTCAAGAAACATACCATATTTTTCAATCTAACCTATTTGTTACATTTACATAATGATTGTCCATTAGACTATGTGAAAACGTACAGCAGTGTTTTTCTGTACATTTTATGAATCAAGGTTTGTAATATTGCGAAGATAAGAGAGTATCTGAGTAATTTGTTTAATCAATATTGCATTCATTGTATCTTGATAGCTATACCTTGAATTAGGTTAACTGCGACTATGTAGTTATTATTTGTCCCAGAGAAAAACCGTATGAGGTGCAAATGTATGTGACAAAATATATTCAATAAAAATGTAATACTTTCTTGTAATTAAATATTTATTTCTCTCAATTTACATTTAATATTTTTTAAAGGATATAATCTTGGTGTAGATGTTTTCCCATCTGAGGCATATATGTTTAAGTTAGATGAATGCAGGGTTTTTTTAAAAAAGTCATATTTATTTTTAAGAGCACTACCATACACATGAAATTCGTCGTTTAAGTAAGTTGCACTTTGCATACCAACTATTTCATTATTTTCAGTTAAAAACCATTTATTTTTCGAATTATTACTCAACATGAACAATTCCGTTACGTGTATTTTAGTATAAGCTTTGTCACACGTAGTTAGTTCTGGTATGTAGTGCACCTCCCCTTTAACATGTGCAATAAATGGTTTATATGCAAGATTTTGCTCCGTTAGTTTGGATAGTTCAGTCATCCGCCTGCTTATTTGTGATAGCGGGAGTTTACCAGAACGAACTAGAAATTTTAAATAACCTAGAAAATTCTCAAATGGATAAGAACTAATTCCTGGCAGGGGCCCAAATTTTTTAACGTCTTCAACAACATGGCATAAATTATGAACGTTCATGCTGATTGAATCAATTCCATAAATGTTTATATATATTTCAATATAATCATTGAGTAAAATCTCGGCAATATGCAAATACATACTACAATATTCTTTACAAGAAAGTATTGTAACTGCACAGCTTAACATTAAATAGTGTTCATAAACATCGATGGGTAGGAAATCTTTTAAAACAACTACACCAACATAAAGTAACATAGTTCGGAATTCTGCACCTTTCCAGAATTTTAAAAATTTTACTCCTCTTATAGCTCGTTGAATTTCTATTGGCTTTGAAGTATTAACTGCTTCCAGTCTTAAGGATAAAGAATTAATTTGAGTCGCAGACAATTTTGTATGGAAATTGTAACTGCCATGGCACCACCCATACAAACACTTTCTCGTTACACCTGTGAAAATACATTCATTATACAAATTTAAAATATCATATAGAGAAAATATACCCAGATCAAACAAGTGAAGGGAGTCCGAAACAATGATATCTTCAATCATGTTTATTGGAAGTTTCAGTAAAGGTGAATCCTGTTTATGATGGTCTTCGTAAACTCTGTTCCTAAAATTTTGATCCGTACGACGTGGACAATGTATTCTGGGAAAACTCATATGGTGACCTTTTTTATCCCATTCTCCTACTACCGTGCATTTTAAGCAACCATCTACTGCATTAAAACCAACAACACCTGTAATATATAAATTACTTATGCAAACGAATCAGACACAGTGGTCATCTAGAGCAGCAATGTGCAACCCGCAAGCCAAATCTGGTTCAAGATCACAATTGGTATGGCCTGCTATCTAAAAATCATGTCGGCCAATTAAACATACAATTATCACTATGTAAAGTGAGAACATAGGAAATGAAAACTATAACAATTAACCTTTACAAAATTCATTTCACAGGTGATATGATTGCAATAATATACATATTGATACAAATTTGCATTTGGTCTGTGTTCTAAGTTTCCCTACATCCGACATTCGTGCATACAACAACTAGCAAAAATTTTATTTATATTATTGCCCTCAACTGATTGTGGATTTAGTAAGGTGGTGACTACAAATTCAGTTTTGGCTTGTATGAATACGTTGTGAAAGGAGTTTCTGGTCTGATATCTTACACAATTGCACATTTTTGCTTATATATATAAAATGCATAGATACCTTTAATAAAGCTTCGTGCAGGTGAATCACAAACAAAAAATTTTATTTGCACAGTTATTTTAAAGCCATTCTATTAAATTCAGGGTATCATTTGTTATCCGTGATTTTTTATTTTAATATAATAAAAGAAAGTCAAGAAATACGAATCGAATATTAATTCGAAGCATAGGTGAAAAGATGCAATGTCGTTGATATCTAGCAGCTACATATGGCATGTACACTATAGGCCAGATAAAGAAATTAACTCGTTCTTATAATAAATTGGCAAATAAGAAAAATAGACGAATATTTTTATTAAGATGCTAGTCTGAAAAAATTACACCAACATTTTTGAACGTTAATGTAAAACATATTGTATTTGATAATGTTAATCTTAAACGGAAATTTATAAATAATGTAGTATATAAGTTTAAAAATAGTACACTCAACTTATTAATAAAGGAAACTATAATAAAACTAAAGGCAATTAAAAAGGAGTTATCAATGGAACGAATAAAAGACCATTCTGACATAAATTCAGATCCACCGCTGTTAGGTTTTGAAAAATATGCTTAGAAGAATCAACCAATCAGAAAATTACTTGTATATTCCATTATTTATGTAACATAAATAAAGGATAAAATTATGAGTAAATATAATAATGTCTGTGTCTAGCTTTATTTCCAAATACAAGATTAAACGTAAATATATATCTGAAATCAAACTTAATTCCAACAAATAATAAAATGTGTTTTATAATAATGTAAGCACCTATATTTTAACAAGTGCGAGGCACGTTGTAACATGCCTAGGCTTCGGCCAAATGGCCTGCTACAATATTTTTACAATATATATGATCACTCAAATACAGACGCTGACTGAGTAAATCTCATAAATATCAAATTCAAAAGATTACAGAAAATCTAACTAGACATCGTATAATGCAATTACTCATTTGCAGGATTGTTGAGTAAATACCATAACCTTCATCAGGTATCAAACCATTTAAAATCACCCATTTTTCACATGACTCAACACAACCTCAATAGTAAGATCATAATACGAAGGCATATTCCTGGAAGAATTGTAGAGTGGAAGAAAACGATAGAACTAGACAGCGGACGAAAACAATTAATTAACTACTCAAAAGATGATAACGACAAAATAGGTGAAAGGTCATAATTGATAGAAGTTAAGTCGGAAAGAAAAATCGTGTAGTTAGCGGGGTGAGGGACACGTTACTTTGGTTGGTATATTTGCTGCGGTCAAGTGCAGAAATGATTTCCTCACGATTCGTAAATTATAACAAGTACGTGGGTTGGAATAAGAAAAGATTAAAGGTTGGTAGACGGAACATAATTTCCAGGCGTAACGTAATCTTAACCGAAGGGAAATTAAACGTTACGCGATGTTTGGTTAAGTTTGCTTGCAAATTTAGCAAAGATGCTGGCCCTGTGTGTGGTCTGTGAACTTGCGTGTGCCGTAATAAGATGATGATCTGCGGGAATAGTTCAAGTTAATGGGTTTTGGATGTGTTAAGGTAGCTGTTGTTTGAAGAAAGAGGTCTAGTGTTTTTGAACATCCTTAATCTTTTAAAAGATGAATTATATCGTGAGCAAAATATGCGCTTTTTTGTTTATACTGTTCAATTATATTCGTGTTGATTATACATATAAACGGATTTGTATTCCATGTAATATGAAATCAATAGAACCTGAAAGTAATTATTTTGTTGACGATGGATTAGCGGCGGAACTAGTGTTGGTTAAATTTGAACATGATATTATCGCGAAGGAAGTTTGTACATTTGAAAGTATAAAGAATTATGTGGGTATTGATTTTAAATGTCAGCTTTATTGATAAAATTTAGTGTTAGGTAGAAAATGAAAATTCAATATTTTAAATGGACAATAGAATGATAATAAAGGCATTTCCAGTGGTTTAATAGTATAATTGATTGACTTCATGTTTTTTTAGAATTTTGTTAGTAATAAGTGACCAGTTTCATGTTAGCAAAATAGGTTTTTTAAAAAAAGCATATTTTTATTCATATGACAATTATGTAATCATAATAGAAGTTAAACTTAGGTTGTATTTTATATGAACTTATGTATAAACTAGTAGGGTATCCCAAATGAGGTAATTGCTCTAATAATAGAATTCTATTAAATTTAAAAGCTCTTAAGCGTAAATGTACAACAAAAATGGTGTTCGGTAATGTGAATAGTGTACAAAGACATGCATTTCCTGCTTGCATGTCTGCTTAATCAACAGTTGTTGTTATACTAAGCTATCACAATTGGCGTAGTGTATCACACTGCGTTTGATTTTCCACTTCTCCACCCGAAGGTATTACAAGAACAGGAAGCGAGTTTTTTACCTAGAAATTTTTTATTTTGTCGAACTCTTGTTGTTCCAAACAAGGTAGGAATCTTTTACGTGCGTGACAACACACACACAAACACGCGCGCGCGGGGGACCTATATTTTACTTCTTATCCGAACGAGTGCGTTTTTTTGTGAAAAATGCTCGCAGAACATTTTGCAAGCGGACCGTGTCTAAATTCGAACCTGGGACCTTGGGCTTGGTAGTCACACGCATACCAACTGAGTCACGGGGTAGCCAGCGTACCGCATCAGCAAGTCATCGTCTTTTTAAAAAATTATGCAGGACAATTGCGCATTGCCACATTATGGGTGCATTCTAAATTCCATATTGCATAGATTATAGTACATAATTAGCTCTTCTTGGCGTTAGTTATGTCACTTTTGGTTTAGTGCTTTTGACTTATCCGCAATTAGAAGTTTTTAGGGTGCACTATTATAGTATGAAGTTCCTTATTATTAATGGGTAAATAACTGTGTAGCTCTCTGTCCACCAACTCAATGTAAATGGGAGAGTATCTCGCAGCATTTTAATACTGAGAAAAAAAGCAGGGTAGGAAATTTTCTTTCTTAGAACTGTTGTTTTGTGTTCACTATATTAAAACTTCAAAATAGACAAGAATATCAATATATTTTACAATTCTCTCTGCGCTTAAGTGGTCGTATGATTATTATAACGCAGAAGCCAACAAACTATCGGTAATGCATCTTTTGTTTATTGAACGGACTAATTCTATATCGTGTAGAAACACTATATTGTTCTTTAAACAGTCTTTGTGTTTAATAAAGAGCACACATCCAGACACCCTATTAAGACATTAACAAAGGAGACTATTGTAGTATGAGAAGGATCGTTATTATGTGTCTTTGTTTGTTGCTTCAAGTTATATAATGTTACATATATGGGTGTTAATCGAATGCGTGAACCATGACATTTCATTAACGCTAGACTAGACATCTCATTGTTCACATCAGACCTTTCACCAAGACGCTTTCAGTTTATATTACATACATTAGTCTGGCGAGAGATAACTCATACGGTATCGCTAAAGCTTTCTGAGAACCATAAGAAAAAACAGGTTGGCGCAAATATTTTTATTATAACTTCATGCCCTAAAAATCAAATAGCTCAAGAAACTCCTAGTAGTTAAGTAGGTAACAATTTACTTTTGTATCAAATAAAGGCAGAAAATTTTGACGTATTTTTGTTAATTTCTTCCAAAAACGTTCTAATTGCACTTTTTCTTGGTTATTATGATATTAAATATTGTGTGTTTTATCACTTTTTTTTCAAAGTCACAGCAACGTCATACAAAAACGGAAACAATGGATTCAAAACGAAAGGAATAGATGCAAGGAGAGTTTTACATTTAAAACAATGAGGCAACAGGACAAGGTTCTACCCGCTTATTTTTTACGCAAAACATCGAATGTATATATTTTAGACAAACAAAATGTGATGTATATGGCGATGATATACTAGAGACAGATTTATGACAAATCTTACGCTTATCGCTAACACTGCATATAAAGGATTGTAAAGCTTCCTGCTAGTGTAACGATCTGGCGCTCTAGACCCACAAAAAGTGTTGGTTTTCTACAACACGAAGGTAAATGATTTCGTACCACAAAGCTACAAAGAGAAATTCCGTCAATAGAATTCTGTCTCGCTTGGCTGGGTTTCGGTAGTTCAAACCTAGATTCAAGCGAAAATTTGGTTCATTATTAAATTGAAGTAAGCAAATGTTTTGAACACAATGTGAAGTGAGGGATAGAGAAACGCGAAGATTTGAAACTTTGTAGCTGCAAGGAATTTTAAAAGCTACAAGAAATACTATTTAGTAGTAATAGCTGCTTCCAGAGAGTTTCATGACGAAGAATTTGTTTAAGTGGTAATAAATATTATTTCCTTTATACATATACGGTTGTTCGTCTACACTTAGTTCAAATATAGTAAATCTGAACATAACAATCCTTACGTTCATTTTGTATCTTGGATAATTTTATTCCGAAAAGAACAAAGTATCTGAACACATTCTATTACGGGTAAAATGAGCGTTAAGTTAATAAATTTTGATTTGCCCTGGAAGAACGGGGACCTCGTAATAATATAATGGGCGCGTATGCTAACTGCAGTGGTATGGAGTGGGTGCCTATAGAAAAGTTATAAAAAAAATAAAGAAATTTGAAATAAAAATAAGGTAACTGAAGGTAATATGGCCAAGCTGTCAATATGGCCAAATCCCGGTATGTTAACGAATGTTAACTTTAGAACATAAATGAGGCTTTAGGTTTATCAACTGCTAGATTCAAAAGAGGAGGGAACGTCAAACTCATACCTAATGCACGGATAACCTTCAGTGTTCTGAATACCATCTTGGTGGCGTTACTTAACCTAGTTATTATAATTCTTGCGTGAACGAAAGGTTACATAAGATAGGAGGAGGTAAGGTTTTTAATATTTTCTGTTGTAAATAAGTAGCGCAAATACAATAACTTTAAGTTGTATGTAAACATTTTTTATAAATGTAGGGTAGTTCTTGTGAAAATTGTTACCAAGATCAACCGTATTAGATGGGAGTATTATGACCATTTCTTATGTAAGGCAATCTGGCCATGGCCATATTACTCTACAAATGCCATAGTTGCAGATATTGTTTTTAAATTCTTAGAAAGGGTTTTTGGGTAATATTTTGTATGAATTTTATTATTGTTACAGAATGCCTAGGCGCCGTGAGTGTCAGAATTTGAGAGGCAAATGGAAACACTAGGATATAAATGGTGCTGTTGATGCCGTAAATAGTGGTATGTCTGTTAATGCAGCAAGTCATACATATGGGGTCCCGCGGCGAAGTTTGAGGCGTTATTTAACAAAAATCCAAACCATAAAGTTATCTTTGGGTCGCAGAACTGTACTTACTTTGGATCAAGAAACTGAATTAAGCCAAAGGATTATTAGACTTTCTGAAATAGGATATCCTGTTACTACTAAAGTATTAAGACGATGTGTATATCGTTTTACATTGATGAATAACCTCAAAAACACATTCAATGACACCAACAAAACGGCCGGACGGTATTGGCTTCAAGGATTTATGGGTCTACACCCCGAAATTCGCTACAGAAAGGCACAAAATTTAAATTCGGCCAGAGCACAAAAGATGAATAAAATTATTGTTCAAGACCACTTCTCAAAATTAAAAGCGATTGTTGACCACATGAATATTATCGATAAGCCTGAAAAATATACAATATCAACGAAAAAGAATGTAGGTTGTCTTTACACCACCGGCCAAAAGTTTTAGCTAAAAAGGGCGCTAGACACGTGCACATAGTTGCTAATGAACACGGCCAAAACGTGTCTATTGTATCATGTACTAATGCAATTGGAATAGCAATACCACCCATGATACTTTTAAAAGGAAAGCGATTAAAAGTCGAATGGGGTGCATCGTTGCCTCCAGGAAGTACTATACAAATAACAGAAAAAGGAAGTATGACTCATGAAGCATTTATACTATGGCTAGAGCATTTTTCAAAATTCAAAGTATCAATGTCTTGTGATATTGATAGGGCAAAGTGTCATTTAGACTATACAATTGCAGATTCTGCTGAAAGATTGAACATAACCTTATACTGCCTGTCTAGTAATACAACCCATAAATTACAACCAATGGACAAAGCAGTACTCAGAGCCTTTGAATATTACTGGGACGATGAAGTAACCCAGTATTTTTCGATTAATCCAGCTGAACGGTCCATATCTAAATTGCGTTTTGAAGGTATTTTTTCGAAGGTTTGTTATAAAACAATGACACCTGCAAATATCAAGTCTGACTTTAAAGCTTCGGGTATATACCCCTACGATGCTAGCGCTATTCCAAACATAGCATTTGCTTCTACTACTGTAACAAATCGAGAATTTTTGAAATCAGAGCAAAGGACAGAGAGAAATATATGTACCGACAAAGGACAAATAATGAGGAATACACATGAGTTACACAATGAAGCAAAAAATGAAAAACATGCAAAACCATGTTACAGTTACAATTTTTGCTAAATTGTAAGAGTAGTTTCTAACTAATTCAACAAGCTGATATAACCCAAAATATTGATTTTGCTATGTTAAGATAATATTAATCAAGCTTAGAGTCACTTTTGTTCAAGTTGTGAATATTCAAGATTTAAATAATCATTTGATATTTCAAATTATTTTGGAATACATGTTATTATTATCTGCTATTGGTTGAATGTTGGTGATATAGATATGTCTTTTCATTATTTAAAGAAAAGTCATTGATACAGATATGTATTCAGTAGTTCTGATATTAATTTGATTTTCATTATTGTGTTTTCCTTTTAAACTGATGAGTTTCAGTCTCATATTATTCTTTACTTGTACATTTGTAAATATGACTTTATAATTTAGATTGTTTGTTTGTATATACTAGGATATAATGAATTTAATCATATTGTGTACTGAATGAGGCCCTGGACTACTTTGTTGATACTAGATTGTTGGTAATGTGTTTGTAATTGTTACTGACCTAGAATTTTTGTTATTTGTATTGGGTTATCTGTAAAATGTGTTGTTAGATATCACTGGTCGTTCTGCCATGATAGAGTGATAGTTAGTTGCATGTTGAATTGGAATTTATCTGATTTTGTACAAACCATCCATTATTGGGATTTATTCAATTCACATGAAGTTATTGCAAAATTATACTGCATAAGAGAATTTTTTTGCATACAGTAAAGCTGGATTTACTAGTATTGCAAATAGATAGTCTAGTCAGCACATGTGGATACAAGTTGATCTTCTACCTGTGTATTATTTTGTATTAATCCTGATCTATCAGGGTAAGTTAAACAAATATTATTTTTAGCTGTGAGTGTTCTTACATGAGGGTTATTTTTCCTCTTACTTTAGATTTTTTGGTTTGGGTACAAATGTTGTATGTTTTTTTGGGTATGTTTTGTCTGCTATGGCTTCATCCACGTTGAGAATCCAGTACGATTGATTTCTAGCGGGAATGTGGTTCAAGTCCTGTTGATGTATTTGGCAGATGGATGCTGCTGTTCATGTGACGATAAGTATTTAAGTAATAAGTGTAATTTAATCAGTGTTGGTGCCATTATTATTAGTAATGGGACATTAATTTTCGTAGTCAATCATGCGCTTGAATATAATTTATGTTAGGATTTACAGTAGATTTTAATATTATAAAATGCATAATTTTTTCTGACGGTAAAATAGTTTTTGAAACTTATTCAAAGTTCACCTGTAAACTTTAAAGCAATTGCTTCAAGGTATAACAGTAGTTACCAGTTTAAGTTTAAATTTGAGAGTTTCTCATATGTTTTAATAGACTACTAATGTACATAGGTTCATGTGTTACAAGTTATAATTCAGAGGAAGTTGTTAATATAATTATTTCATGCTTATTGAGGTTACTTTCGCTTGCCCTTATTTAACAAGTACCTGTTGGTGATGAATTGGTGCATGTACTTACAGGCTTATCACGTAGATATCACAGTAGGAATCATTGGTAAGTTTGAAAAGCAGTAGCGAAGCAACTGGGCGATACTGAATTTATCCTCGTCAACCATGTTTCTGGTGGTGCGTACAGGCGCACTATAAAGTTACGACCGAACCTGGAGTAAACGTCGTAGCAACCAAACATACGTCCCAAAAGTCGGATTCCACCCGAAAACAACTTCAACCATCCACATCCGGTATAAAGCACAATCAATTAAAAAGAACTGACAAGGACAAAAATGAAACTTCAACATTAAGAGGAAGACGCCGCAAACTAAAGGAATACCTTCCTTCAGGCACAAGCAGTAAAAATGATTCCAGCATTAGTATTCACGATGAAACTAGTGATACGGTAGATTTTAATTCTGATTCTCAAAACAGCGATGATGAGAATCTTAACGATTTTTTTTAAAGACATATTCAAAACTTCTAACATCAAAACTAAAGTCAAAACACCAAGGAAGCTAGCAATTAATTGTAAAGGTCAGGTAAACAAGAAACGCCTCTTTAGTTAGGATGAAAACCAAACGGTTATTAATAAGACTGCAATTCTAAAAAAACCGCCAAAAAAAATCCTAAAAGAATCTTGGTACTGTAAGCTATGCATCGAAGATCGGCAAGAAGATATGAGACTTTGGAATACTGGCAAAGAATATGTTCACGAAGCAAGTGTTGGCCTTACAGCAACTGATAAACTGAGAATTTTTATCTGTCCATTGTGCGAACAATAAGTTGTTATTTAGTGTTAAATATTTTGGAACAAATTTTTTGAGATCTGTAAACTTCTTTTGTTCTTAATTTTGAGATTAAAATAACTGTATAAATAACTGTTTTATTTGTTGTTACTATTTGTTTACAACATTTTTTTATGCTTTTGTTATGGCCATATTACCTTTACGACAAATTCATAAAAAATCTGCGATGGCCATATTTCCCACAATGTGTGGGTAATATGGTCAACAAGCAATCTTTTTAAAAATGTTGTCAAATTGCTAATGATTTTTCAAAACGCATTTTTTAGTTTATATATGCGCATAATATATCTCAGATGTCGTTGGCACCATGAACAGTTTAAAAAGATTACTAACTTTTTAGAGAATCGCAATAAAACCTTAATTTGGCCATATTACCTCCACTTACCTTAATAAAAGAATAAGAATAATACATAAAAGGCCTACAATACAAAAAAACCTACATTACACTAATCACATGCTTTAAAACATTTTTTCTTGTTAAAATTGAGGGGCGCCAAACCATCTATTACAGCAATTGCTTTGATATTATTCCTTATACGAAAGACGGTTATTCCGCATAAATCTTCCTTGCTTTGATATTTTAAGCTTTGTCATGTTATACGCTACCTTTCTCGACAATACCTTGAAGACACATATTAATTCTGTTATAATTAAAGAAACTTCTCAAAATAAAATGCCTCTTCCTAATTAGATTCCATCACTGGGGTAGCAGGAAATCTTTTAGAAATGTGTCAATGTCTATGATTTTAAATAAATTCATATAAATCATCTTAAACTTACTTTCTCATTGCATAAAATAATTTTAGGTAAAATTACATAAAATACTTTGCTTGAAAAGCAATTTTTTATTTTCAGTGACATTTATAAATCCTAATTTCTGGAAAAGTCGTTCGTAGCCAACATCGAAAACAATGATATACCAGCTTTCTTATTATATCCTTTCATTATTCATTCCAGAATATTAATTTTTTATACTTTAACTAACGCTAAATTCTACCAATAAAAGCTACATTTTAAATTCCCATACCCAAATATTTTAAAATATTTTAGTATATTCGAAACTCCTTGCACGATTACATCATGCTTAACTTTTAAGAAACACTAATTTTGTTTGTAATTTGTCATTCAACTAAATAATCATTTTCATGTTAGCTGCATTTCCTATCAACAAATACGAACCAATTTACATTTAAATTTTAAATGAAAATTATAAAGAAGCATAAATAAGCTTATAACATTACTCGCAACTTTATTTCAGTTCTTTAAATCTGAGAATGTCCAGAGACTATCAGTGTTTCAATGTTTAAATAATTCCATTTTTTGGTCTTCAAACAACAGTTACCTTGACACATCATAATCCAAAGTCCAACAATACGGCGGGATGAACTAATCAAATCGAAACCGCACTAATCGATCACAACGACAACTTCACCAGCAGGTGTAGTGAAAATACTTTGCCCGTGCGAGAGTAAGTTCAAAAGTTAATCGTATACCGCGTTTATTGTACCTGCGGAACATTCATCTTTATTTTTCGGTGAAGATGTGTACTTTCAACTTTCACTTTCAATTTAATATTATATCAACACCCAACCCCATCACGGTCCAAAACACCAATTACGACTTTGTATACCTATATCTACGCTTAATTATGATATTATTATTTCGCTACTCTGTATGTAATGTGTATTATTTTATAATATGGTAACTTTTTACTGTCCTCGGTGGTCGAGACGTACGATATATGTCTTGTAAATTATCTTGTTTATGGGAAATGCGTACGCAGTGTTTTTATTACTTTAAGATGGATTTGCATTTGCGGTTAATTAAATTAATATCCTGAGTTATTACGTTGTTATGTATTTAAAAGAACTAATATTAAACCTTATTATTCAAATTACTTTTATAGAAACAAAAATTGAAGTATTATGATTGAATGAAAATAATAATTTATGAAAGCTTTTATATAAAGCGTGTCCATATATTTTGTCCCTACAAAATCAAACTCTTTTTTCTTCTCTAATTTATAGCTAGCATAACGCAACGTGTTACAAGTTGTTAAGCTTTTATAGGTAACCATTAGGAAGATTTAAGCAGTACTGATTAGGCTTGCTCACTAAAAAAGTTAAACGAAATTTGAATACTACCAGGCGCATTGCAAGGGTGCGTGCTGCCCTCAGGCAAACCATTCAACGCCACAGTTTTCCCGAATATAGTTTTTCAAGGAGTTTTTCTGCAATTTAAATAAAAGAAATTTGTGATTTTCCTATTTTTACTGTTACCGTCATTATAATATTCAATACTCTAAGTAGGAAATGGTAAACAAAACTTATATACAAGGGTAGAGAAAATTAAATATAAAATAAAACATATCATCAAAAAGGAAATATAAGGTTAATTATGCATTATATACATCTATCTATATAATTACTTTTCTATCTTTTTGGTGAGAAAAAATTTGCAACAATTTTTTGTAAATCTAAATTTTGCGCTATTTCTTTTTCTATTGATCACGTAGCCAATTCTCTATCGTTCTTCTGTCATGCATGTCCTTAAATGATTTTTAGTTAGTCTACATTTTACAAAAAATTTTTTAAATCTTGCAACAGATACTGTTATTGTTAGCAGAATGCGCGAAGTTAAACTAAGTTAGTGTTAGTGTCTTGCGAAAGCAAGTCGTGATTTAGTAGAGTAGCAAACAATTTCACTGCTGCGAATAATTCAATACCATCAATATCAAATTGAAATTTATCTTACTCGGACAATATAATTTCTAAATACTTGCAATATTTCAATAGTGCGTCTGATGGCCAAAAACTAGGGGTTTTAATGTTAAACAAAAATTAAAAGCGCTGATACGGCTTTAAGCAAATATTGCTTTGTCTGTTATTGCATTGAAACATTTCAACCACAAGTTTATCTCAAAATGTAAGATTCGGCAATTTCGTCTTCATAATCAAACTGCTCTTTTTCATTACAAATTCTTAGTTCGTTTTCAGTTGTAAAACCAGCTGGAATCTCAATTTCATTTGCAACTTCTTTAGCAGAAATTAACATTTGTTGAAATCCATTGGTTCTATATTGTTTAATAGGTTTTAATAAATCTTCCGGTATTTTGCATTCTCGATATTTCAGTGAATATTCTATAATGGTTTGCTAACTTGATTAGTAATCCTTAATATATCGTACCTACCAAATTACGAAATAAATAGTGCATAAGCGTCTACTTTTGTATGCAGCCTATGCTATGCTTTTAATCTTTTTGTTTTCCTTGATATAAATAAATAAATAAACAAAAAATTTTCAGCCACTATTTAATTGGTTTATTGCAGCTATGCGTGATTGCCAACGTGTACCGGAAAGTTTTTTTTAAAGCTAATTGGGGTACTAATAAGTTTATTCAAAATGTTTTATCTATCGATTGGTCGAGAATAGAAAAGGTTACTGAATAATGCCAGAAAGAAGATATTGCTTCTACATTGTTTTTTTACTGTATCGTTCACTAAAAGATTTAATGTACTAACTATACAAGATGTATAAATGCTCTTACATTCACATTTAATATATACTTCTGAACTTCATTATTCTTTAGGTGCATATTCGCTCCGTTATCGTAGCTTTGGCCACACATATCGCTAATGCTTGTACAAAGTTTTTCTAATTAGTATAAAAAATCTTGTAAAACCTAGTCCTATTTTCTAAAAAAATTTTATGAAACCTAAGGAAAGTTCTCCTATTTCTCTGGAATTTTTACAAACAGAATGAATAACTGTTAACATTTGTTCTTGATGGCGGCAATCAGGTGTGCAATCTAATATTACAGAGTAGAACTTTTTATTTTCCAAATTCAGTTTTAATTTATGATTTAGCTCTTTTTGATATCAAGAAAATTAATTCATTTTGTATACTTGGTCCCAAATAATGTACACAATTTTCTTTAGTTTTAATATGTACCAAATGTAATTTCATATTATTGTCAAATAAGCTAAATAATTTAGCAGTTTATAAAAGAATTGCCATTATTTGGTAAATTAAGGCTTAACATGTACCCCTAAAGACTAAATTTTGTACAGCTTTTGTTAAAAGCGACCTAAACCAGATCTCCATCGTTTTGTTACTTCATCTAGTAAAAATTGTTGTACATATTTAACCGTTTTATGTAATTTTAAACAAATTAAAATTCATTGCCAAGTTGAAAATTTTGATATGTGGCTTTTACATTTTTCTTGGTATTCCAAAGAATTACTTTTTTCTAGTCAATATATCCACCTTTAAAACAGGAATTCATTGCTAGCTACCATTTTATTAAAAATTCTGTAATAAAACTAATGTACACTTTCATTTTTAATAGAATACATTAACCAAAATTGTTGTATAAGTTTGTCTTTTTTTAATGTTATTTTATGATAAATGCTTCAAAATGTACGAATTTGAGAATTAGTAGTAAATGGAAAATTCTTTATTTGAATTGACCCTTTGTTAACTAATATGGAAGACAGGTTAGCAACTATGGGTACGGGTCGATAGTATTGTACCATAATATCTGTGATCGACTGATATGCAATATTTTCTGGTTCTGACAACGGCAACTGTTTTCGATATTTTTGGAACCTTATTGAGGAATTGGGGGAGGGAAGCACTACATCTAATACTCCTACATATTAGATAGAACTATGCACAAGAGGAGAGGTAGGAACCCTTATGCTTAGGATAACAAGCCAACCACTAGGAAAGACTGCATCTGAAAAGAAAAGCTACAATTAGTAAACAGAAAGGGATCACTATTTGTAACTCAGAACAAGCAATAATGACATTAAAAAAATTTAAACTTACTAAATTTTAATATCTTCTTTAATTCGTTCAAAAATAATAAAAGTAGTACCTAATAAAGTAGTTCTATTTCTTAAATAGAATAAAAATTTGATTTTCAAGTACAGGTTTGAATAAGATAACTGCAAGTATTCTAAAATGGCCCAACCTAGATTTGAAGTAACAGCTGAGAGTATTCACATAATTTAATTGTAGACATAAGAGGGGTACATATTGTTCGTATGACTCCTAATAACTTTCAGATCTGGATACTTTATAAATGGTTATTAAAATTTTTAAATTCTTAAGTTCAACATTAGAAACATCAGTTACTTATTTGCATTAACTTTTCTCATGGTATAAACTGATACAAATGTGATCATTTTTAACTTTTGCACGTGGAAATAATCTGTTCTATTTCTGACTCAATTCAATAGTTTTAGAACAAACAATGTAATTATCTAAAACTAATCTTTTTTTACGAGAACAGCTAATTTTTCATTGCATGATACTTTCTATGAAAGGGAACACTTTCAAGTATTAACGATATAATTCGATAAATAATCAATAATCAATTCTGTATAAAAGAAATTTGTAGACATTGAAAATTTAACTTTGTTCAACGTGATGAGGTATTGAATGCACGCCAACATATAAAACAATTTTGTTCATAAACTAAATATTAATAGACATAAAATAAAACGCGCTTACTTTATTAATCGACATATTTGAAAGACGTTGTAATAGCAGTACCACATTGTATTGATAAGGGATCAAACCAAAATACTTAGTAATGGATGATGTTCACAACTAGCATCTTCAGGAATTTATTCATACATCAATACTATATTTGGAATTCCATATGTATTCTTTAAGGCCATTATTAGTAATAGGCGCTTTAATGTTAACTAATCGATCTGTTACCTTTCATACTTAGCGCATTAATGAAGAGATCAAATTCGACGCTAAGATTTATTTTTTCACTTTTCTTAGTAGAATTCGTACGGTTTCTCTCCGTAAACTGGGACAACTTTGCGGGATTTAAAGAGGACGCAGATTCTTTTTTAATTTTTGTAAAAGCGAGAACCTCAATTTAGGACGCAAGCGTGCAAGTTTAATACAGCTTACACATGTGTATAATAAGAAGTTTAGCGCCTGCAGTTTAAACAAACCGCGATATAAAATACAGTTCAAAAGGATGACAACGTTTTCCAAATTTACCTATATTGAATATTGCTTTATTAAATAATTTAATTTAAATTATTGTACTGCTATCACTAATGAATTTACTGAAAAGTTTTGCCACCCTTACCAAGGCACCTGAGTTTTGTTTGTGCGCTAGCGACGACATAGACAGCTAGATTTTACGAGATCTGCATTCTAGCAGCTGTTAATAATATATTGGAAAATAAATTCTGTAGTTTTTATCTTTATAGGATGCAAAGCAACCCAATCAACCCTATAACAGTTTCTCATCGTGTTTAAAAATGTATACGCTTCAGATTGTACGATCGTTCACGTTACAATGGTAGTTTGAACCCCTAAGGTATTCTAAGCAATAGACTAAAATTGCATTACTGATTTGTGGAGCTAAGTTCTCACTTATACCTTCAGTTGCTATTCAACGCAGTTGGGTTACGAATTCCAGTTTATATACGACTCTCACGATTAATGTTAACTGATCAAAACAAGAACCCTCCCTCATAAATAGAAATCGCTGCAATGAATAATTTTGTGTGTTCGAATATGGGTTTCTCGGTTGAATTTTCATACTATGTTAAGATATAAACATCAAAAGAATATGCTGCAGCAACCTATCGTGCTCTTTCAAATGATTATTTCAACCAACGTTCTTTAAAAGTTACCAAATACATTTTCTATTAAAGTTTGTTATTTTCAAATACAAAATTTTGCATTGCACTTAAGCGGTCTTAATGTTTTAAAGCAACTATCACTAGAAACATGAAATGTTACTCAAATTAAATTTGAAGCAAGTTAGCAAAAGAAGATTACGTATTTGTGCGCAAATACATTTAATATACATTTTAGCAAGACGCGAATGACATGATGGGATTTGCTAATTGAGTTTTAAAAATTATTTAACGTGTAGTCTCTAAAAAAAATAATTCAATTAACAAGCACTGGACTTTATTTATTTATTAATTTGCAGAAATGAAAGTTTGTACTCAACAGAGAAATATTGTTAAAACTTCAGCTGTTCATACACTTCTACACATTTGTCACATCTCCCGTCCGTCGGTTACGGATCGGTTTATATATTCCAGGACCCTTCTATCTTACTTTCATTCAGTAATTACATGTCCATTTCAAAGGCGCTTCATGCAATGGTATATTTAGATTTCATCTAAAAAATTGCTACATGTTTTTTTAACTGTTGTCGCTGGTCAACTACTAATAGGCCTTAGTATCTGTAACAAAGATGTGATAGTTTATTCTCAAGTACAGTTTTTGTCGATCTACAATCCAAAAAGAAGTATGCCAAAGTCGGACCATAAATAAAAATTTTATGAAAAGATCTCGGTTTTAAATGAGTCACCCTGTATATTGGCCCGAAATCAATTTTCAATAAACAAATATATTTTCTAAGGACTCTAAAACGTACATTCGTAAATTAAAATATTCTGTTTTAACTAAATCGCGTGCATAGGTTTTTAACTAGTTTTAGTAAACTTTCTAATTAACTTGTAATTTATAGAATTCGAATTTATACATTCTTAGTAATCAATATCTTAAATGTTGTATAAATAAATTCTCACTACCAGCAACCTTTAACTATTTATACACACTTTATTCTGTGTACTGTATGGTACGTTCATATTGTAGTGACGTGGGTAACTATTTCTACTTTATTTTACGTGGACAGGGACACAACTTTTAAAGAAACCTTAAAACCTTAAAAATATGACTTACAGTAAAAGATAATGAGAAGGTGAGAACCTCGTTCCTAATATTTTCTTGTAAAATTGACAATTGATGCTAAAAATAAACTAAAATCTGTAGTGCAATATGCTGCCCGTGAATAATCTTACGAGCGTAAATATATCACACATTTAAAACTTTTAGACACCTATAATTACTAAATTTAAGAATTTTAGTGTTGAGTTTTGAAATTATCATTCGAAACTATTTGGATTTTTACAGGCTCTTGAAAATATCGGTCAAGAAAATTTACAGTTACGATATCAGTGCTGTAGTCCTAGAAACTTTACCCAAAATCAAAATTGGCAGAACAAAAGCAAGTCATTTATTCAAAAAAAAAAAGTACTCTCCTAGCCGTAGAATAATTCCAAAAAAATCCAAACCCTTAATAATCTATAGAGATATCAAACGAACAGCACGCTTTGGAATGAAAACAATTTTTAAACGAATATAATCAATTGATTTCTATTGGCTAATAAAATTATATACGACTGCCGTGATTGCTTCCAGAAACTTAGTGTTATGCTCAATTCACAAAGTATAAATCCCGTTACCATTATTAATTAGAATTTTATTTACTCTTCCTTTAACAAACCCGCACGATTCTTAGAATGGAAACCATGATGATTATGCACTTATACAAAGATGTAATCTCAGTATGCATTTCTACTAAAAATTTTACTTGTATAGAAAATCTTAAACTTATTTGCATTTTGTAATGCTTAACATTTTTTGAATAGGTTTATTACTGAGAAGTGAAAGAATTAAATAACGCATGATATTAAACAGACCGGTGTATAACAATTTTGCAATTCTGTCTGTGTGTTCATTTGTTAGTTGTTGTAAAGCCAAGGTATTATTTCACCTTCGCCTTTTATAGTTCTTTCTGTTATTTATAGTGTGTATAAGTTTATGAGAGAAGAAAAGAAAGGAATGCCTGTCATTCCTATGAATAATTTAAAAGAACGAGTCAATAGCAACTGGAATTGGACTAAACACAGTCGAGCGAATTATTTCAGAAGCGAAGACAAACCGGAGGGTTATTACTGTCCCGTCGACGCGGTACGCGCGTCACAAAAGACAGTTGGTAACGATATTACATAATGTGAAAATCAACGCGCCAATTGTCAATGACGTCACACAATATGCAAATTATTGCAACACGTTTTCCAATTGTATAAATTATATAAAAACCCCCACGGGGTACTCACGTGAATAGGTAAAGCTTCCTTCAGAATTACTTCATGATGGCGGCGGCTTGCATCCGGATTACTTCATGATGGTTCTCGGGTCGTGGATCTTGAGCCAGGTTGCATCCAAATTCGCTGGTTTTCTTCCTATATGTAGACAAATAAGGTAGGGAAGGCAGTTAAAGGCACGGTAAATGGGATCACAGGAAACCTACATATCGGAAAAAAGACACGGTAAGATACGATACCACTCTCTTTGCGTTTCGAAGGCAAGTCCTGACGCGTCTTTCGGAAATTTCCCACTACTCTGTCGTCCACACGCGTCGACGCGGATCTTGCGCAACGCACTTCTGAAGTGACGGAAATACGCGCAACAAGTGTTTTAAATTTATGGCGCGAAATTCCCGCATATTAAAACTATATGAATGTTTAGTGCCGAAATTTTCGGCACGTAACAGGGTGGCAAATTTGTATCACCAAGGAAAAACATTAATAAGAAAAGTCTTAAATTTAATGTTGGCCAATTTGAGGATAGTGGTAGTAATTTTATGATTTTTTAGATTAAACTTCTATGAAATATGGATTATTAAAAATAATAAGAGGACAGTATTTTGGCTGCCAAGGGTTTTAAAAAATTTAACCTGTCTATTTTTATCCACACACGCACGAAAACATGACACACGAAAAGAACAATAAACAATGCACCAAAAAAGTTACAGGTTCCGCATACAAACATTGTATTTATATTTATATTATGTTGATAAATTACTGCTTATGCAATCCACATAGCATAGCGGTTGAGTTAAATCAGAATACCCATTCGGAAATTCAATGTTTTTAGATTTTACTTATTTGTATTCTTTCATTGCGCATCTCACAGCCCATGAGATTTTGAAAGACCTATGCTATGGAAACTGCGCATAATATACGGAAAGCCTGTACCAGTAAAATTGATAGTAGGATCGTATAGTCTATGCGACAACATGGTAGCCACTATGAAAAAATTATATGCTAGTTTGTTTGCTCGATTTTGAAAATTTTCTTATTTTATGAATAACCTTGTGTTATTTAAGGTATCTTGATACATCTCAATTGCAAAAGAGTAATACTTGGAATTTTTAAAAATTAAACACAAAAAAAAACACAAATTTCTTTAAAATGTCTTGGGGTTGGTATTAAAGAAACAATTGCCTCGTTTTATTTTTTAAACTGACGTAGCCAAACAAATATAGTACTGTGTGAAGAAAGTACTTTTGAGGTTCTCGTGACGCCATCTGTTTGAATGCATTAACAACTGTAAGTTTTCAAACTTGAAAAAAAAATTATATAAGAAAGATCCTGGAGGTCTCTGCTATTATCTAACAAAAATTAGAATCTGTAGCTGTTTGAGTTTCCAAAGTAATATATTTTTTTTTTGGTGACGTTTCTACTAAAATTTTCACGTTGAGGTAATTTAACTTGGTAAGCATCAGATTTAGGGGTATGTCATTTTCTAAATGTTAATATAATATTTGAAGGAGTCAAAAATATGGGTGATTGTGTTTAGAATAACGACGTAATGCCGCATGCCCTATAGAATTAGAAATGCCACGGCTCGCAAAACTTTTCATTAAATAGAACCTCTTGTGCTTGAAAAAAGCACCAAAATTTCAAAAAGATATCTCCTTTCGCTTCCTATTAACATAACATAACAGATAACAGTTAACATAAAAATCACTCTGTACAGTAAATGCTTGAGAATTGATATAATTTGAAACCCACAATCACTTAACCAAATTATAGTTTCGTAGAATTGTAATTGACCGTTTTGCACAATGTAGTGAAAATTATGCAGTGATCTTAATAAAACCAATCTACTATTTAGCGATTTGACTTACTAACTAGGCAAATAACTCCAAATGATAGTCAGGTTGTTTAAAGATTTCTATAAACACTAAGCAGTTCCCTTTTAAATCTTTCAGTCACCCTAAGTCTTAAGTCTAGTGCTTTATAATGGGATCAAACTAGTGTAGAAGCAAAAAGTTGTCATAACGAAAGCACCAATCATAGTAATGAACTCTACAGCTCGTATAAGTCGGAAAAACATGCAGTAACTTAAACATGCCGATTTATTAAATTTATGTTCAATCTAAAAATGTCAAAAGTAAGCAGTTCGTACGATGTTAAATTCATATCCAACTGACGTAAGTAGGGCGCCTTTCCTCGTGCAATAATAAAATCGGATAGGAATTTTGCTATTCGCTGTCTAAGAAGACGAGTTCCGCTTCAGGAAGTAAACTGATTTCGCTGAACGTTGTTTGCAGAATACGTTAACATACCTTTTAGGAAATAAAATTTAAAAAATTATGCTCCATCAAATGTATTTTTTCACCATTCCGGAAACAAATAATTGCAATAAACTTGTTATTTTAATAAAAATGTTTATAGGGTCGAATATTAAATTACGCCTTGATTAGTATTTAAAAGCTAAACGCGCAATTAGTCCTAGCGGATATAACGATTTTGCCAATTCCGCAATCAGCGAACGTTTCCGTTTAAATTTGCATAACCTAATTTGTGTTTTCAATGTGTGCAAATACCACACGTGATAAAGCGTTTTAAACTTTACTAGTTGCAAGGCCTGTTTCCCAACATTCTCTATGAAAAGTAGCTTTTTCCTAAAACGCGGAGAACAATAAAGCTATCTGTTTCCGGCAGCACATTTATTTGCACACAACTGCGTGTTTTACAAAGTTACAGGGTTGAAAACAAATTTAGCACTTTCTGGTTATAAATCCTATATTTTGCGCCCGTCTTTGTTTCCGGAAACAAAAGTAAGGTGTAATAATAAGTAACTTTCTAAATGTGAACATAAAAATGATAAATGGTAGCTTCTGAAACACACCTTCGTAACCATTGATCCGTAGTGCTCGATTCTGAAAGTTTCGTTCTTCGTCGTAAAGTTCACATTTTCCATGGGTTTTTGCTGTTAACGGCTAAAGCATCGCAATGATATATCGTGTTTAACAGGAATGGACTGAAATAATGTTGGAGTTTGGTTGACTTTTGGAGTTTATAGTTATAATATTTCAATGGCCACAAGTGACTAATCCTGCAGAAGATGAAAAAGTGTTCAGTTATCACATGCTTTTCATTTAGCATTTCATGGGTTAGTGAAATTTCTGTCTTTATCAAAAATAACTGCATAGTAGGCGGTGTATCCTAAAAAAATTGTTGTTAGGGGTCTTTTAGTGACTAAGGCATGCAGTTTTCTTAAATCTATTTTAAAGATTGTCAAAAATGTATCTTGCCGTTAAACACCTATCAATTTAATGCAGGTGCATCCGGGAAGCAATAATGATATAATTTGGATTTTAATGGGCGAGGTCGAGTGTTGCCGACGGCACCGTAAGGCGTCATTAGTTTTGACCACCTATGAATGTAACATATATTTCTATACTTTTTTGTATGTAGACAACCTTGATTGGTTTAAAATGCAGCGACTGTTTTTTTAAATAGTTTTTTGCTCCATAATGTTATTATAAAACAACTTATTTATTTCGACTTCCTGTTGTTTGTCCGATATAATGTAAGAAACAGAACACTTGTACCAGTTTATAATGAGAATATTGACAGATACATAGAAATGAGGATGTTTAACCATCATTTAAAAAGGACCCATTATGAATAACACCAACAATATAATTTTTTTTTAAATATCCTGTATAAATCAAAAATAAAATTGTTTTTAGGATTACACTAGCTTTCAATGATGTACATTCAGAGTGAACACCGGATTTTCAGTATTATGTCATTCTACTGTTTACTTAAAAACGTATAATTATAAGCAGTGTCCATACTTTACAGATAACCACATCACTGGAAACACGAATTATAACCATAATTTCGTGTTAAACGTAAAATTAATTCTCTAGTGTTTCTTAAAAGTTCCAGGGTCTATTTATTGGAAATAATCTGACTAAACATTACTTCACAAAATTTTTGAACTATTATAATTTTTATTCAGAATTGAAAATCACTGTTTTGGGCTCGAAGGCGGCAGAAACGCTACTTGAGACTGAGACTGGTGTTGAAATTGATTTTTAACAGTATAAGTGTATATATAGGATCGTGTACTTAAGGGGTCATTTGAATGTATAAGGGCACAAATGAACTCATAGGTTGAAAACTTTTGAATAAGAGAAAATAAATTTATTCAGTTAGGGAATTGGAATATTTTTAACAATTATTTTTTAGCTTAAGTAGTGTATAATAATGTAGGGTCAATTTAATTTAGCCAAGGATAATGTAACATAATACTTGTGAGAATATAGGGCATAATAAATAATAATCGGGGTAAAATCATTCTAACGTATTTAAATTTGTAGTAAAGTGTTATATGAAAATCTAAAAGCGTGGAGCAGGTATTAAAATAACATTTCTATTCTCAAACGTAAAATCCTACACGTTTAGAACAAAACAACGAGAGGAGATAATATTTCTCGGTAAGCTTGGCAACAAACAAACTTTAATGGGTTATTGGAAAAGAACAACCGTTGGAATTAATGTAAACGCAGTTTAGTGGTTAAAATATTGATTTCAATCTTGAAGGTAGTATAGGAAAGAGCCAAGAAAAGACCAAGACAGAATAAAAATGTATCGAGTACAAGAGGGATGCGTATACTTAATTCAGGAGACAGTATAGTTGGGAGACCTAAATAAAATCCATAATTTGAAAGATATTTAAAAGCAAACACGCGTCTGTTAAAAGTGGAAGAATGGAGCAAAGCAAAGTGATTGGTGTAATTTGCACAAGAAGAGCAGAGATCCAGCTGGTAGAGGCATATGTGTGAGATAAAGCCATAGATACAAGAGAAATGAGAGATGTTTGTTCAAGTTGGAAGCGTAGACAAATGAAAATGTAGAGGCTAAATTAGAACGGCGGTTGACAGTTTGAGCGATTTACCGAGTATTGTTATTTTCGTTAAGAAAATTCACAAAAATCCAAGGTTCGTTAAGGGTTTTTCGCTGGAACAACGAGCGGTTAGAAAAAATTTTCAAGAATTATAGGAACGGGTGTACAAGTGTACGTGCCAATTTAAAATAGGAGGGAGGGGCAAATTTTATTTATATAATCACTTGGAGAGAGGGGCCGCTCTCTCTTTCTTTCTTTTTTTTATTTCATCCATCATTGGTGATAATAGTTACTTTCAAATGAACTAGTGCAATTTAATAAAAATTTATGTAGAAGCTAATAAAGGACCTTTGTGTTAAAACGTTAAAGTGGTATATAAGTACAAAGGTTATTAAGTTGATATTGGAGTGCACGTAAATATTAGAATTTGAAATTGTTTGGATGATGAAGAAAAGCAATGTTTGAATAATAAAAGTTAATTTTGGAAATTGGAAATTTTGGATTGGAAATTGTAAACAGCGGCATGCATTGCAGATATGGTAATGGGACCAGGGAGTTGGCTGATAGACTGGGTATCTACTAGACGGCAGCATCCCCAAGGAACTAGGTGGTGGAATACATTTAGAAGATAAAAACTTGGTAGGCGATAGAATAGAACATTGAGTGGTGAATATTTTTATGGTGTTTGTGATTATTTGGATTTGAGTTTGATGTGTTTTGATTAGTATTTGATATTTTATGAACAGACATTTATGGGACTTTAAAAGGAAATTGATTTTTGAAAATAATTAATGAATTTATAGATAACCAAATGTTATAAAGAGGTATAGAAGGCTTATTGATATTTGGTAGTGCAGGAAATTTATATGCACTGTTATAGAGTGTTATTATGAGCTCATGCTAAAACGAAAGGGTAAAGTAAGGTATGAGAAACGCCCCCTTACTTTAAATAAAAATATGTGTTTAAAAGGTTATCAATTTGCATGATTATTGTTATAAAATTATTGACCTTTATGAATGTACTAAAGGAATGGTGTTTTAAAATGTACTATGAATCTAATTTACATAAAGTGTGATATATGTGGTCAATTGAGTTATTTTGAATGTGTGATTGGTGTGAATTTCTATTTAGGTTTCAACATGAGGATATTGAGAGGAAGTTTTTGGATGTAACAGGTAGGTGCCAATAGTAAATTTAGGAAATTTGCGTTAATAGAAAGTATTGGGAGCGGCCGAGGGCAAGATTTGAGTTAACCATGTTAAACAAAAGATACCCGCAGTTTTATCGTTGTGAACAACATTACAGTTCTCTTTGTATTCGCCCTTGTAGCAAAAGTTATGGTTTGTAGTTAAATAATTACACATCTCCGTCTTGCTAAATATGCCAGCATAATCTTGGATTATATCCATGTCAAATAGACGGTCCGTTTAATATATCTGGTAGTTTTTCCAATAGAGTTCCCAACGTAACGTTTGCTAGTTCCACTTTTTACGGTACGCATATCGGATTGCTAAATTTTTCATTTACTATATCGAGACCTTCTTTTCCGATTTTCTTTACTCCGACCACATCATGTTAGTGCTATCCGTATGAAAGTGGAAAATTTGTTTTTACACTTGCTCCGTCTATCGGAGTTATGTGGCTTGAATTTATTCGTTGTTTATTTGTTATGTTCAAACATCAAATGTTGATAAAACAATATTCTCTTGATATGCAAAAAAATTCAAACATACCTCCATGTGTCGAAATACTTATCTTTCACATAACTCAGATGATATGAAACATCTAAACATCTTTGATCTTGCTCAATGATGAATCATTACAAAAGTAGCAAGACTCGTTAATACTGCAAACATAGCTGAACTAGTGGGACTACGCAAAAGAGCTAAAAAAAATTCCTTTTAATCATAAATAACCCCACAAGGGAAAGGTGTTATTATTTATATCGATATATATGTATTCTTATTTTTGTTTGACAGACTAATGTTCTGTTTTTGTTTGTACTAATAAACTAATTTTTATTTCAGAGAGACGACTCGTTTTTTTTTCTTGGGTTTTGTTTCGATTACTTTCTCACGCTCAATCTTCGATTAAGTTATCCCGGCATCTCTTCTTTTGGCTACGTAATTTCGTGCGAGTCTTAACTTTAATTGTTTTTTTTTGTTTCTTCTGACCCGCACGGTTTACCGTAACATAAATTTTAGCGCCCAACATGGCGCCCCAATTTTGTCTTAGTTAACGGTTGTTTCGATTTGGTTTCGCTTAATTTCTGCCTTGAGTTTGTTTTGCTTCTAGCCTGGATTTTTTTTTTGTTTACTGCCCAAGTTACTACATTATCCGTTTTTCTCGGCATGATACTACTTATGTTTTTTTCCCTTACGTTCGAACTGGTATTTATTTCTTGTGTGGGTTTGATCTTCTTAAATTTTAGTTTTGTTTCCTCCTTAACCGCTCAATATCATTGGTTGGCCAATTTCAGATTATTAGACTTGTGTTTTCGCCAATAATTCTAGACCCTTTGAAAACTCTGGCGCGCTATTTCTGATTTCATTGACTTTATTTTTATACGTTTAGTACTCTTTTTGAAATTTAATCCTTTTGTTACTTTCGTATTGACTAAAATCGTTTTGTTTCGATTCACTTCTGATTTTTTATAGCTTATTCGGTTCTTGTTGGTACTTTTGCATTACTCTGATATACAATTTATTGCATCTATGTTTTACAGATGATATTTTGCCATTGTTAAATAAATAAGATGTAAAAACTTATTTATGTGGGTGTTCAAACTTTCAGTTCATAATTAGTTTTTGTATGTATTTTTAAGTTTTTGAAACCACTCTTAAAATACTTTGATGGAGTAATATTTGTCTAATGAAAGCATTTGCTTGGTTCTAAACTTTTTATAATGGGTTTTTATTTCCTTATGTTAATATCTTTTTATTACAGAGGTATTCAAATTACATAATGAAATCAAACGGGTTATAATACTTTAACGACTAAACTCGTACCCCTACTAAAAACCAGTTTATCGCATTTTAAAAAAATCTATACCTAATACAATAAAAAAATATGTAACAACTACACTTGTGTTCTAAGTCGATTACCTCCATTTACTAGCGCAGGTGCTACAATAGCAGGACCAGCTAAGTTTTCGGAGCTTCTCCAAATACATAAACGCGTTTTGAAAGTATAATTTCCAATCTTCCAACAAAAGAAGGTGTATAAAAATTGGGCTTACTATCGGTCATAGGGCCAGGGTTTGAAGCATAAACCCGAATTTTGGAGTCATTTTTGGGTATTTTGGAAGAATGTTGTGCCGAGTTTATATGGGGATATTCAGAAAATTAATTTTTAGGTAAACCCTATAACAAATAATATGCATTTTTATTTCTATTCTTCGATCCAACAAGGTCGAAACATAGCTACACGCGCCTACACGCTACACACGCACACGCACACGCACACGCACACGCACACGCACACACACACACGCACGTGCACACACACACACACGCACACAAACGTACACACCCAACTTGCACCTCCACCGCCACACATACCTTCGCTTCAGCATCTTAATACAATGATCCTTAAACAAACTAGATCTAAATGTAGTGCATAATTAGCACCAGGACAACCGATAAAGATGCACAATTTGATTTTCAATCTGCTTGCTAGTGATTGGTATATAATTAATCGAAATCACAATAAATTACATTTTAAAATTGATGTTTAATCAAAACGCATTATAATACTTTAACGGCTTAACTCGTAGTGTTACTAACATTAACGTATCCCATTTTTTAAAAACATTCATACTTAATATATTAAAAATACTAAAATGCCGCACTTACTATACCGTACACCACGATTTGCTGGTGCAGGTGCTGCAATAGCATGGATCAACTGTGTCTTCGTTGCTTCTTCGAATACATAGACGCATTTTGGAAGCATACTTTTCCATCCTTCAACAAAAGAATATAAGTGTATAAGAATTGGACTTACATTCCGGCATAGGGCCGGGATTTAGGGCGTAAGTCCGGGTTTTGGTATCATTTTTGGCTATTTTGGATGCAGTTTGTGTTCATTCTGTATCGGGATACCTATTACATTTTTTTTTTTTAGGAAAACCATGGAACGTATAATATGCATATTTATTTCCATTCTCCACTTCAGCGAGTCGAAGCATAGCAACACACGCCTGCAAATTCTTTATGTTTACTATCGGTTGTTGTAATTTAACCACTTTAATTTTTATTTTTAAATTTACGTCTATGAGTTCGTCTCTCACATTCCTTTCTAGTCAGGAATTCGATATGTAGAGTACGTCCAGATTTTCGATCTGCAAATATAACCGACCTTTGTTCCATGTAAATTTTTCTAAATCCGTCATTAGCAAATTCTGTTATCCCATCTATTTCCTCTGCCCAACGATGCAAAATTGTCTTTATGGGTTCGTATATTTTCTACATGACAACATTCTTGTTACAGAGTAAATTGAATTATATATAAAATCAATCGGGTTGACTGCGCGCTTACATCCTTTAAGAATGCTGCATTTATAACTGATTTCACTTTAAAATTAAGCCTCCTTATATACAGTATTGCCCGAAATAAACAGTACTGAAATTGTAATTGTTTTGTATATTTAAAAAATACATATTATTGACACTTTATTATATGTTCTAAATGTGCACCTCCTCGTTCGAGACAGACTTCATAACGATGTTCTAAGTTTCTGGTCATGTTATTGAATAAGGGTTGTGTCAGGGCTGCGAAGAAGACTCTAACGGCATCCTTTAATTCATCGATGGTTTGTGGTGCCCGTTTGAAAACGGCATTTTAGCCATGCCCCAAATGTATGCGTCTGGAGGTGTGAGGTCTGGAGAATGTGAAGGATAAGGGAAGTCAGTAAATCGTGATATGAATTTGCTTGAAAAATGTTCTTGAAGAAATTGACGAATTGCGGCAGCAGTATGGCAAGTTGCCCCGTCCTGCTGAAAAATTGATTTCGAAATGCCAAGTTACGTGCACGACAGAATTGACGTAGATCAGGGATAAATCGTGTTAAAATTTGTCTGTACCTCTGTTGATTAAGTGTGACTTGCCTACCATTCTCTTCGATAAAGTACGGACCAATGATTCCGTGTCCGGAAACAGCACACCAGACACTCACTTTTCACTATGTAAAGGAACCTCATCGGGTCTGGCAAAGCCCAGAAATCGATTTGTGCGACGATTCACATAGCCTGACAAGTGAAAATGTGCTTCGTCTGAAAACCAAACATTTTTCAAAAATTCAGGATTTTCATACTGTAACGCGAGAATTCTGGCGCAATATTCCACTCTACTGCGATAATCCCGAGGATGTAGTTGTTGATGTACCTGAATCACATACGAAAATGTACCCAGCTCCTTCAGGATTCTTTGAAAGGAAGTTCTTTTAAATCAAGTTGTAACGCTGTCCTTGCCTGGCTGACTTTCGGATTTTCTAAGATTTGCTCAAAACACGTTCATGGTTATTGTTGTTGTTAACTGTCCTGGGACGCCCTGAGTTTCCTTTTCGTTGGCACAATACACTACCTGTATTTCTAAACTTTTCAATAACCTTCAAAATTACAGCATTACTTGGAGAACGTTTATTAAACCTTTGTGTGAATTGATCAGACACGTATAGCAAACTTGCACCATTATGTCGGCCGATTCCGTATGAACGAAAATAATGCTCTACCAGAAACACTTTCTCCTCTGTACTTAACACCATTTTTAACAATTAGGCCCTACTAATTACTTGTTTGAGGTTTACTTGACAGGTCTATACTAGCTAACTTGAGTGTGGCAGCGCACGCATAAAAACACAGCCAACTTAGTTTCAGTACTGTTTATTTCGGGCAATACTGTACTTTACTATGTGACATATTTAGGAAGTATGTCGGATGTATGTCGGATGTATGTTGGATGTGTCTCGGAAGTATCTAGGATGTATGTCGGATGTGTGTCGGAAGTTTGTCGTATGTATATAATTATAAAAATAGGTTAGGTTGGTTTAACATTTTCCAGGTTAGGTTAGTTCGATACTGTCCGAACTAAAAATTTTAGGGTTGGTTAGCTTCCACCTCTCTTAGTTAGGTTAGGTTGGCTTAATATTGTTCAAATTAAATTTTTTAGGCTAGATGAGCACGGGAGATCCGAGAGAATGAATGAGTAGTAAGAAAGGGGAGGGAGGAGGGTTTGGGTCAGCTCACTTTGTTTGGACTTAGATTAGGTTAGTTCACGTTGTTTGAACTTAGGTTAGCTTAGTTGGACTTAGGTTAGATAACAGGAAAAATTGATTGATTATATCAGCGCCGGCGACGCTGACCTAGCCTTTAAATTGGTTCCTAAACTCAAATCTCAACCCAAAAATGCTAATTTCTAATACACCGCAAATTTATGCGAATTTATGGAAAGATCGTCCTTTTTAGTTTCGTTACAATATAAGGTGGGGTACATTAATGGGTTCATATACAATTGTCGTCACTCATGGAAAAAATTAGCTGGCGCTACTATTTAGGATGAACTTAAAAATTCTTTGTTAACTCCTGTGAAGCTAATACAAAGGCAGCATTATGAATTTGAAATTAACTAAATGGAAAAGGATAAACTTTCTTTTAGTTCTATCCGAATACTTACGACTTTCTTGGATTCTAGAGGGTTGTTCAGGGTGGACGGATGTCTTTGTAGCGTCCGGATGCCTAACGATTTAAAGTATCCTCTATTGCTGCTTAAACGTTCACCGGTTTTCGTCCTCATATGTGACTATTATCACATTTTTACCTTGCATTCTGGTTCTTCGACAACTCAAGCTTTGATTCAGCGCAAGTTTTGAATCGTCGGATTACGATCCGTATTTTGGCAATAAATTCATAAGTGTTCGCACTGTTTTCGGTTTGGTTCTTAACTTCAGCAGCCACTTATAGGTGATTTGTCTGCAAATCAGTAAAGCCTTTACTAATTTGGGCGATGATTTCGCAGGTCCGTTCCTGAATAGAACGTCCAAACGCCGAAATGCTTCAATTTGGAAGGCCTATTTATGTATATTTGTCTGTCTATGTACCAAGGTCATGTATTTAGAACTAGTTTCCGAATTATCGACTGAAGCTTTTTTGGCTTTATTTGCTCGATTTAATTCCAGGCGTGGTTCACCCGAGTCTGTACATTGGGACTGCGGGAGAAATTTTACAGGTACGTTTTTCGCTCTTAAGGAAGCTAAAGCAAAATCAATAAGAAATATATTCTGCTATGTCTTCCCATGAGAATTGGTGGTTAATCAATTCTCCATACGCCCCAAATTTTGGCTGAATTTCAGAAACTGGCGTATAGTCCGCCAAGACCTTAATGTTGCGTACCTTGAGTAATCAACCTCAAAATTTCGAGGAACTTTTAACTGTTTACGCGCACATCAAAGCGGTTAGAGAGCCGTCCTCTTTGGTTGCCATCTTCCGATCCTAACGATGGCACTAACTAACTTGTAACAAGTTTATTTCGCAGTTACTAAATCCAATCATAAAAAGCAAAGTCATAAAGCGCTTTTATTCAAATTATTAGTAAAGTACAAGCAACGAGTTTAGTAATACGCTAAGGTCGTATCTACATATTGTTTTCTATGTATAAAACGTTTCGCAGGCGCGTGTTGCTTGAAGGCCTCTGCTGGGGGTTACGTCGTCGCTCGTGCGAGGTGATAAGAGAGTCGGTCCTGCAAGCTTGTTAAACAATGATGTACAATTGGAGGCAGGCCGCGAACTTGCGGTTACATTTCGACGATTAGAGATCCATCTTTAAATAGCGGTTGGTATCCTATAATGAATATTTACTTTGTTTAATTAAGGTATTTTGTTTAGCGCGTATTCCACCACCATAAAACCAACTATAGTAACCACAATTCCAACTACTGATGGAGAACGACTTTGTATTGCGTTTCGTAAGAAGCGGCTTTGGTATTTTAGTAATTGAATAATTGGTAGAAGAGCATATTACCACAAACCTGATGGAAGTTTGGCGATTATGTTTGATTTTGCAACACTTGTTAACATCCAATTAATACAGTTCTGGTTCGTAGATAGCTTTAAGAATTTTGTTCGTGTTCTAAATTAGAAACACGCTAGTTTTGTTTAGTGCATAAAAGCACGAATAATATAAAATTTAGATTGTTTGTTGGACTGAATTTTTCAGTGTTAAAATTATAATTCAGCATTTATAATGATTTGAGAAACCATACACGTGGTTCATTTTGTTCTGTTAGTAACAACGACAGATGTCTTGTTACGTCACTTGTTTGCTTGCAGTTTAATGCTGACACCTGTGTTCAAATAACATATGCTTTGAATAATGCTTGCATAAGTTGAACTTATAAGAATATTTTTACAATCTTTCTTTATGAGATCTAAAACTGAAACAATTAATTAAGATTAAGAAAAAGTGATTTAATATGCTTTATTTTTGTAACCCTCTCGACAGATCTGCCAGAGTCGGCTTTTCTTTGTAACATGTAAACACTAACTTTTAAAATGTTTGCTGAGAAATTATTTTGATGAAACTTTATTTAAAATATTTGACCTCATTTAATTATTTATGAAACCTTGTAGTATTGAATTTTGTTTTAAAAGAGAATCTTTTGAGTAAATTAGTAGTTCAAAATTAAAGCTTTTTTATTTTGATCAAAGATGGTCAAAACTAACTACAAGAAACTAACATCCATATGAGCAGAATTTTAATGACAACTTATATAGGAGTTATTTATTTTGATGTTTCTTTAGGTATATTTGTGGCACACAAATAGTGTTCCACCCTTCTATTAAATTAATTATTACCATTTCTTTCAGGAGCAGCGTCTTATTCAGTTAAGACGGGTCCCTGTCGTCGAAGGCGATATTTTTTTCTTTGGGTTTCCACGTCCGCCCCTAGAATTATACTACGCAATTACCCTAATTAAGTCAGGACATGGTGGCGCCCTATTTGTTTTAGATTAGATTCAGTATACAATCAGAATTCGACTTACCCCCCCATTTCTCATAGCTCTACCCGAGGAATAGACCCCTAGTTATGTCGGAAGACTTCGTTACACTTGCTCATAACGTGAGACCAGTTGTATGTAGGAAAGATTCGCTTGACTGGCTGTCTATAAACGTAGGGCAGGTGCTTCAAGAAACATTATTCGTTTCACTGGCACCCAGTGCAGGGCTGGTGTTATAATGTTCAATAAGAAATTGGTAGCACTGGCGCCGGCAACGTTTGGGGCTTCGAATTTGTTATTCAAAGATTAGTTTGCTTCGAATTTGTTTGTTCAAAAATTATTTTACTTCGAATTAGTTTATTCAAAAATTATTTGGCTTCGAATTTGTTATTCAAAAATTATTTTACTTCGAATTAGTTTATTCAAAAATTATTTGGCTTCGAATTTGTTATTCAAAAATTATTTTACTTCGAATTAGTTTGTTCAAAAATTATTTTGCTTCGAATTTGTTATTCAAAAATTATTTTGCTTCGAATTTGTTATTCAAAAATTATTTTGCTTCGAATTTGTTTATTCAAAATTTATTTCACTTCGAATTTGTCTGTCCAAAGATTGTTTTCCTTCGAAATTTGTTTGTTCGGAAATTGCTTCGCTTCAAAATTTGTTAGCTCAAGGTTTAGTTGACATTAAGATTTGGTTGTTTGAAAGTTTGGTTGAAACGTTAACCCCCATACAGTCAATTAATTAACTTAGTCAAATTTATTGTTAACTTTCATTCTGTTTTGACCCAATATAATATTTTTGATATCGTTTTGGTAAAGTTTATTTTGCAAATACACTTTTTGACTTTTACCTTTAGTTGCTCGAATTTGTTTTGATAATTTTTGTAAGGTTCAAGTGAGTGAGAAACCAGTTTTGGAGAAAAAATTTAGGAAGACTGTCAGCTAAAGAAGCTGATAAGCCTGTTGTTTGATTTGCTTGAGTTTATAAAGAACATCTTTGTCGAAATTTGATGATAAGGCTAGAGATTCTATTTTGAAGGTACATTGGAGTGAGCTGTCGTTGTGTCGTTTGAGAATTGCTCTTTGTGCATAGGCACGTTTTTGATTTTGTTAGCAGATTTTTGTTTAGATCAGCATTGCAACGCAATTTAGTCTAGGCGGAACTTGTCATCGTGGTTGGTCGCTCAGCAGTATGTTAGTCCAGACGAGACTCAGGAAGAGTTGGTCGCTCGGCATTGCGTAAGTCTAGACGAGACTCGAGGTGAGTTAGGCGCTCTAGAATTTTTGCACCATATTTTGTTTTGATTTGATGTAAATTTTGGTATTGTTAGTCTAGGTGAGACTCGTAGAGAGTTTGTCACTCTAGCATATTTAGGCGTTGTGAAGCATAGTAGTTGTTTCTACAGTTCAATTGGTAGTAGGATGAGAGTGTACCTGTACACTGCTTTTTTGTTAGCTACCGTCGTGATTAGTTTTTTTTATTGATGACTCATAAGCAAGTAAATGGCATTTAGTTGTTAGGGACTGGTTTTCCAAGTATTCGGTTTTGCAACCTTTGCGTAGTGCCACAGCACATTTGATTGAGAACTTTTTAGAAGAAAAGGTATTTCTTGTCTACGGGGTACCACAATTCGTTATTTGTGATATTGGTCCACAGTTGATTGGACGTGTTTTTAAGGCTTTGTGCGCAAAGTACGAAATCCAAAAGATTTGGTACAATGCTGTGTATGCTCCTCAAGGCAATTTTGTGGTGAGAATTGTTAAGACAGTTGGTACTGCTATCCGTTCGTACGTAGTGGAAAAGCGTATAGAGATAATTTTAGACCTGGTGAGGATGTTGATGTTGTTTCAAGTAGTAGACCTTCCTATGTTTTAGATCGTCGACCTTTGTTTGATATCTTTGGAAATGTCCGTGAAAATCTGCATGTAGCATATCAGCGTGCGAGTAAACGCTACAACCTTAGAAGAATAGACGTTTCTTTTCAAGTCGGAGAAAGAGTTTGGAGAACTAATAAGGTGCTTTCAAGCGCCGGTGATAAATTCTCCGCTAAGTTAGCTCCAAAGTTTATTTTGAGTAGAGTTTGGAAAAAAACTCTCTAATTTAGTTTACGAGCTAGAAAATGAAGATGGGACAAAAGCCGGAAGATGGCATGTCAAGGATTTAAAGCCCATCGGAGCATCTTGTCCAAATGAAAATGATGACCCTGACTATTAGTTCCAGTCTAGTCATCTCTTTGATGTTTACTAAATGCAGACTGCCGTTTGGTATCTAGTATTTTGAAATTTTGTTTGATAATTGAAGCAAGTGGTTAGAGATTTTGGTGGTAGTTTTGAGATGTGCATTATTGTGCATAAGGATTGTTTTGGTCGCGCGTTATTTAAAGATGTGGTTAGAAGATGTCTTTGACAGATGTCTTCAGGATGTAGAAGTATGTGGGCTATTCAAGTCCTGATTTCTACACATTTAGGTCGAGAGAATATTAATTTATTCTTTCCCTTATCTCTGACCTGTCAGAAATTTGGTTTGTCAAGGTCAAAGGTTTGAGTGGTGAACCCCACCATTTGTTCCATCACTAATGAGATGTGTTGTTTGAAGGTTAGTGATAGGATAGTCAGTAGGGTGTAGGATGTTACAGCCCTGACTGGGTCAATTTCGATTTTGAATTTTGTAAGTAACCTTTTGGTAAGGTGGCCTTTGTTTTGATTATCACTTTGTGATGATGTTATTTTGAATTTGAAATTTGTAAGTAACCTTTTGGTAAGGTTGCCTTTGTTTTGATTATCACTTTGTGATGATGTTAGTTTGAATTTGAGTTCTGTAAGTAACCTTTTGGTAAGGTTGCCTTTGTTTTGATTATCACTTTGTGATGATGTTATTTTGAATTTGAAATTTGTAAGTAACCTTTTGGTAAGGTTGCCTTTGTTTTGATTATCACTTTGTGATGATGTTAGTTTGAATTTGAGTTCTGTAAGTTACCTTTTGGTAAGGTTGCCTTTGTTTTGATTATCACTTTGTGATGATGGTGTTATGGATTTGGACCTATCGATGGTGTCCTCCTTTTGATTGTCACTGGATAGTGATAATATTTTGAAGAGTTGTGCTATTTTTGAGGTAGTAGCACTCAAATTTTTTTGTATAGAGAACTGCTTGAGCTCCAGGAAGTGGAGTCTTTATCTATGGAAATTAGGATAATTTCTAATATGTTTGGTATAGTTAGTAAATACTAGCCTCAGTAGGAGCAAGAACCTCTAGTTAAAGGTTTACCTTGAGTCTAGCTTTGGATTAATTTTTTTGTCCCGTGGAGTGTTTGACTTTTTACTTTGACCCCTCCCAATTTTGACCTACACCGATTGCGACTCCCCGATTTTGTCTCCCTATGGACGTTAGGTACACGTAGTTACCGACACACTCAATTTGTAAATATTTGCCCCCTCGTTTTGATAAATTCATAAGATTTTGTTTTGATGATTAGGGATGTAGGAAAGGCTAGTATGAATAGGTATAAAAAAATTTTTCTTGTATTTACATTTAAAGTTTTAGTTAGTTGGAAAATTTTTTTCTTTTTTTGGAAAGGGGTAGTGTAACAAGTTTATTTCGCAGTTACTAAATCCAATCATAAAAAGCAAAGTCATAAAGCGTTTTTATTCAAATTATTAGTAAAGTACAAGCAACGAGTTTAGTAATACGCTAAGGTCGTATCTACATATTGTTTTCTATGTATAAAACGTTTCGCAGGCGCGTGTTGCTTGATGGCCTCTGCTGGGGGTTACGTCGTCGCTCGTGCGAGGTGATAAGAGAGTCGGTCCTGCAAGCTTGTGAAATGACCAGGTGCAATTGGAGGCAGGCCGCGAACTTGCGGTTACATTTCGACGATTAGAGATCCATCTTTAAATAGCGGTTGGTATCCTATAATGAATATTTACTTTGTTTAATTAAGGTATTTTGTTTAGCGCGTATTCCACCACCATAAAACCAACTATAGTAACCACAATTCCAACTACTGATGGAGAACGACTTTGTATTGCGTTTCGTAAGAAGCGGCTTTGGTATTTTAGTAATTGAATAATTGGTAGAAGAGCATATTACCACAAACCTGATGGAAGTTTGGCGATTATGTTTGATTTTGCAACACTTGTTAACATCCAATTAATACAGTTCTGGTTCGTAGATAGCTTTAAGAATTTTGTTCGTGTTCTAAATTAGAAACACGCTAGTTTTGTTTAGTGCATAAAAGCACGAATAATATAAAATTTAGATTGTTTGTTGGACTGAATTTTTAAGTGTTAAAATTATAATTCAGCATTTATAATGATTTGAGAAACCATACACGTGGTTCATTTTGTTCTGTTAGTAACAACGACAGATGTCTTGTTACGTCACTTGTTTGCTTGCAGTTTAATGCTGACACCTGTGTTCAAATAACATATGCTTTGAATAATGCTTGCATAAGTTGAACTTATAAGAATATTTTTACAATCTTTCTTTATGAGATCTAAAACTGAAACAATTAATTAAGATTAAGAAAAAGTGATTTAATATGCTTTATTTTTGTAACCCTCTCGACAGATCTGCCAGAGTCGGCTTTTCTTTGTAACATGTAAACACTAACTTTTAAAATGTTTGCTGAGAAATTATTTTGATGAAACTTTATTTAAAATATTTGACCTCATTTAATTATTTATGAAACCTTGTAGTATTGAATTTTGTTTTAAAAGAGAATCTTTTGAGTAAATTAGTAGTTCAAAATTAAAGCTTTTTTATTTTGATCAAAGATGGTCAAAACTAACTACAAGAAACTAACATCCATATGAGCAGAATTTTAATGACAACTTATATAGGAGTTATTTATTTTGATGTTTCTTTAGGTATATTTGTGGCACACAAATAGTGTTCCACCCTTCTATTAAATTAATTATTACCATTTCTTTCAGGAGCAGCGTCTTATTCAGTTAAGACGGGTCCCTGTCGTCGAAGGCGATATTTTTTCTTTGGGTTTCCACGTCCGCCCTAGAATTATACTACGCAATTACCCTAATTAAGTCAGGACATGGTGGCGCCCTATTTGTTTTAGATTAGATTCAGTATACAATCAGAATTCGACTTACCCCCCCATTTCTCATAGCTCTACCCGAGGAATAGACCCCTAGTTATGTCGGAAGACTTCGTTACACTTGCTCATAACGTGAGACCAGTTGTATGTAGGAAAGATTCGCTTGACTGGCTTTCTATAAACGTAGGGCAAGTGCTTCAAAAAACATTATTCGTTTCACTGGCACCCAGTGCAGCGCTGGTGTAATAATGTTCAATAAGAAATTCGTAGCAAACTCAATGCCGGGACCTATTCTCAGCCTTCCTGAAATTTCCTATTTTGAAGACTAAAATCTTAACTATCGTTGGAAGCACCTTTGTTAGGCGACCCAATTATTTTTGCGAAGATGATCTGAAGAATTTCTGAACACTTTGCTACAACGGAGTAAATGGCAACGTTGTGTTGGAAAAACCAAAGTGGGGGAACTTAGTATATGTTAAGGGTTTGAAAACCTGACCTTTGATTGAGCCAGTGGTCGCGTAATGAAGTTATTCACTGGTCCTGATGGAGTTACAGGTGAACTCCATAAAAAAAAGGGTGGCCTACTCATCCGCCCTATAAATAAACCTATTTTCTTCCGAAGAAAGAATAACTTTTTTTCAACTTTTATCTATTTAGTTTTCTAATTCTAAAGTTAATTAGAATTTGTTTAACATCAGGTTACCGCGTTTCTGGTCCTGCCTCGTATTCCATTTTGCTTTATTTTACGATTTTTCCGTGGAACTTTTTGTGTTCGGGTTTCATTGTCCGTTCCCGTACCGGTTATTCTTGTTTCCAACTGTAAGTCCAGTCTTAGTATTGAGCTTAAAATATAGTGGATTTGTTGTGTGTTGTGTGGGGTGTGTTGTGTGTTGCGCGTTGCGCGTTGCGCGTTGCGCGTTGCGCGTTCCGTGTTGCGTGTTGCGTGTTCCGTGTTCCGTATTGCGTGTTGCGTGTTGCGTGCTGCGTGCGGTGTGTTGTGTGTTGTGTGTTGTGTGTTGTGTGTTGTGTGTTGTGTGTTGTGTGTTGTGTGTTGTGTGTTGTGTGTTGTGTGTTGTGTGTTGTGTAGTTATGTGTTATGTATATGTATGTGATATATGTGTATTGTGTGTATATGTGTATATGTGTATATGTTATATGTGTATATTTATATTATATATATGTTATGTATATTTATATATTATATATTATGTTATTATTATATTATTATATTTATATATATTATTATATTATATATTATGTATATATTATATGTATTTATTATGTTATGTATTATATATTATTATATTATATGTATTATTATTAGGTTATATGGATTGTTTGACGTGTTGCGTATTACGTGTTACGTGTTACGTGTTACGTGTTACGTGTTACGTGTTGCTTTTATGTAGTTGTGAAGTTGTGCGCGTTGCGCGTTACGCGTTACGCGTTACGCGTTACGCGTTGCGCGTTGCGCGTTACGCGTTGCGCGTTACGCGTTCGCGCGCTCGCGTTGCGCGTTGCGCGTTGCGCGTTGCGCGTTCGCGTTACGCGTTGCGCGTTGCGCGTTGCGCGTTGCGCGTTGCGCGTTGCGCGTTGCGCGTTGCGCGTTGCGCGTTGCGCGTTGCGCGTTGCGCGTTGCGCGTTGCGCGTTGCGCGTTGCGCGTTGCGCGTTGCGCGTTGCGTGTTGCGTGTTGCGTGTTGCGTGTTGCGTGTTGCGTGTTTTGTGTTGCGTGTTGCGTGTTGCGTGTTGCGTGTTGCGTGTTGCGTGTTGCGTGTTGCGTGTTGCGTGTTGCGTGTTGCGTGTTGCGTGTTGCGTGTTGCGTGTTGCGTGTTACGTGTTGCGTGTATGTGTTGTTATGTATATTAGTTATTATATTTATGTATGTGTGTATTTATTATTATTTGTGTTATATGTTATTATATTATATATTATATATTTATATATATTTATATATTTATATTATTATATATTATATATTATATATTATATATTATATATATATATTATATATATTA